>CAUYRB010022597.1:0-48608 GCA_963574695.1 Propithecus perrieri
GAAAAAATTAGCCGGGCATGGTGGCGCGTGCCTGTAGTCCCAGCTACTCAGGAGGCTGAGGCAGAAGGATCGCTTGAGCCCAGGAGTTTGAGGTTGCTGTGAGCTAGACTGATGCCACGGCACTCACTCTAGCCAGGGCAATTGAGTGAGACTCTGCCTTAAAAAAAAAAAAAAAAAAAAAAAAATTCTGTGAACCAGGCAGAATATAAACAATGAAACAACAAATAATGGCAGTTGCAGAGTCACAGAAATGACAAACTATATACCTATAGTAATTGTTCAAAGTGCCTAAAGTATGTTTGAGACTAGACAGACATACTCTTGGATATTCACTTTTCCTCCCTAAATGTTAGCCTAGGATTACCTAGTTTTTGTCTTAGTAATCAACTCTCTGAGTTGATCTTGATAGACTGAACCAAATTCTTAGCTACTAGAGATTTTTGCCTGCGGGAGATTTTGGTGGTATCAGATTATAAAATTTTCTGGAGCCTGCCTCTGGAGATGTCCCACCATGCCCTGTGACCCTGGGAGTAGGTCCTGTGACCACAGAGACGCTGGCCTTGGCCACAGACACCTTGTTCTCATCGAAGAGTCATTTCCTTTGTTCTCCTGAGTTCTAATTGCTTTCATCCCTGCAGAGTCTGCCCTCCCCTCAGCCGCCTTTACCCCGGCCTTCCTTGGCTGGCCAGAATCACAGTATCGTGTCTATGTATGCAAAGCTCCCATTGTTATCACTGCTTTGCTTTCTCCACTAGGATGATATGATTTAGCATAATTTAATGTTTCAGGTCTCTAAATTGGATGATTCTATGTTCTGTTGTCGGCTTTTTGCATTAGGTACTTTAAATTGGGAACACCTGCTTTTTAAAAAGCACACTCGTGAGGTCCTCCCATGATTGCTCAAGCACAGGCTGGAATGAGAGAACTGGGAGTAGACGGTAGTGAGCAAGATGAAAGCGAGAATTTCAGCCTCCCTGTGGTATTGTTAGAATCACAGTGAGGAAAAGGGAGAAGAGTGTACATACAACTAGTTGTAGCAGTCTCTTTAGAATAACATCAAGTCCTGCATCTGTATAGAGAAACTGGAAGAAACAGATACCCATCTAAGGAAAACACAAGGAGAGAAGAGCAAGCAGGTCTGAGAAGTGGAACATGAAATGAATCACAGAGCAAGATGTCAGTGAAAAGGAAGTGCGGGCACAGAGGCTTCCTGGGCATGGGAGAATGGCCCCAGAGGACAGTGAAGGCCAGGCCTTAGGCTGGTCCGCAGTGCTCTCGATGCCCTGTGAGGCATTCCTGCCTCAATAGCCACCGCTAGGGTGGGGCAGCAGCCTGGAGAGAAGCCCTGTAAGCTTGGTGCAAGTGAGGCCAGTGCAGGGCCAGGACGAAGGGGCAGTGGGAGGTGAGTGACCAGCCCCCTTCTCTCCTTCATCCCTCTGTCCTTCCCTGCACTTTTATTGGACATCTTCATGGTGTTCAGCCATTGGGTCTACAAAGGCGAGAACCTTGCCAACCTCTCTTAAGAGCCATGAGTAACTGGGAAATCCCAGGGTCTCATAAAAATTCCCATGATGTTCGAACTACTTTTCTTAGTGAAGCAGGTTGTGTTAGTAACTTCCTAGATGAGAATCGGGATTAATAAAGTTGGTTTGTTTGGGGGTTTTTTCCTTCATCTTTCAAGTGTAAAGAGAGCATTGGTGACTTTTCTTCCAGATGCGATGCCCATTGGCCTGACCATCATAGGAATTATGCTTGATGACCTTAGGTCCTGTGGTCTGACCTTTTTTCCTTATCCCGTCTCTACCTAATACTTTGACTCCAAAAATTAGAGTCTTAAAATAAACCTTCACTATGTTGAGTACGTAGTAAAGCTCTTCAAAACAGATACCTCTAAAGAGACATTTGTGATATTTCAATCCTGACTAAACTGAACTTAATTTCTGCTCCAGCTGTGAAACTGTACTCACATCTGTGAATACCATGTTCAGTATTAACACGACATTATCAAGCACCCACCATGTTCCAGGAAGTGAATAAAATGTCATTTCTTATAGCTGAGGATCCAACCATGCAGTGAAAAGGGCAGAGATAGTGAAAGAGAGCATTTCAAAACCCCAGGGTGGGCTGGGCGCGGTGGCTCACGCCTATAATCCTAGCACTCTGGGAGGCCGAGATGGGAGGACTGCTTGAGCTCAGGAGTTCGAAACCAGCCTGAGCAAGAGCGAGACCCTGTCTCTACTGAAAAAATAGAAAGAAATGATTTGAACAACTAAAAATATATAGAAAAAATTAGCCAGGCATGGTGGTGCATGCCTGTAGTCCCAGCTACTTGGGAAGCTGAGGCAGAAGGATTGCTTGAGCCCAGGAGTTTGAGGTTGCCGTGAGCTAGGCTGACACTATGGCACTCACTCTAGCCCGGGCAGCAAAGCGAGACTCTGTCTCAAAAAAAAAAACCCCAGAGTGAGTGAAGTGTTAAGTTGGGGCTAGGCACGGGGCCTTGTATTATTAATAGAAACACAGAGGAAGGGGCCTAGCTTAATAGAGCTTTCTGGAGCAGCCATTGGATCTTCCAGGAGAAGGCGTGGAAGGGCATTTGTATCAATGGGACAGTGTGAGAGAATACTTGAAATCTTGAAAGAGCGTGATGCATTTGGGGAGACAAATATTTAATATTGCTGGGGTATAAGGTAGGAATATTGGGAAATGAGGTCTGCTGTGCTATGATTTGGGAGATTAAAGATTTATACTACTTAGACCAAAGTCTTTTATATAATTTCATATTTTAACCTATTTATGAAAACTTTATTGTGCTACTGCAGTGTGATTTTGTTGGCCATGCTTTTGAGTTAACATATTTATTTGGAAAAAGTAAAGCATTTTTATATTTTGAGAGGCTACACCTAATTTTCTGTATTAGTGCTGATTAGAACTTCATCTCACATTTCTTTAACACTCATTGATTTTTTTTTTGCTTCTTTCATCTAATCTCAATCTTATCTTTCAATTTTCTAAACAAATTATGATTTCTCTATTTCCGTATTCAGATAACTCCCGAAATCTTAGCTAGCTGAGGCCAACAACTTAAAATTAACTCTCCTCTTGGGGGGGAGGGGGGGTAAGGGCAACATACGTAACCTAAACATCTGTACCCCCATAATACGCTGAAATAAAAAAAAAAATTAACTCTCCTCTAAATAAGCAGTTGTCGTATTTTATTTTGCCTTCCTCTCTCAATACGCCATTGCTGTAGAAAGTACAAGTAGAGACACATCATTATCACATCGGGGGATGAATGAATGCGGCTATAATTTTAATAATATGGACTCGTTGCCTTGCAGTTCACTAACTTGAAGCACTTCTGAAGTCATGCTTCCATAGGTTCTTTCAGCCTCTGCATGGTTTACTGTGTGCCTCATTTTTTTTTTTCTGTGATTGGTCTTCAAGTTTCATCAGTTTATAGGACTTGAACTGTGAAGCATAGGAATTTAGGTTATGTAAAAGAGATTTTGGACAAATTGTTATATACTCACATGGCTTGCCATGGAAGATTTTTCCACTGCCCGTTTTGCCTATCAGGAAATCCAGTAATGATAGGCGATGTGAAGGGGGCACTGAATGGAAACATACACGGGCGATGGCAGAGGGAATGGCAGAGACTTCTTATGAGCCAAAGCATTTTCTAGCCAATTATTCCCAAAGCCTATTCTGGTTACTGTCTGTTCTCTTGGTAAGTATGGTACATTAATTTTAAAACTAGACCTGTGTCTTTCAAACCTGTGACATGATTGTTCGTTCTATTTAAGCATTCATGCCTTACCATTGACGAAAATGAAACCAAGTATGTTGCTTTCTCTGAAGCAGGAGAGTGAGAGGGTTTTGCTGGGTGGAGATGGCCTTGAGATCGGTTAATTTTGCTATTTCTTCATGCTGAAGGGAAATCATGTCATGTTAACAAGAAGCTCAATGTCAGAAAGAGAGGGAGGCAACTGGTGCCGAGGTTCCTCCCACTACTAAAGAAAGTGCAGCTGTGTGTTTTTAATATGCACGGCAGGAGACTTCAGCAGCTTGATGATATATAGTGCATTAATGTTGAAAAGATAAACACATTTGGAGAGCACAGGAAGGGCCTTGTGTTTTTATGTTAGCAGAATGCTTCCTAATGAATAAGAATGTGCTGCTGGCTTCACACAGCCATATGGCAGCTTTTCTAATTTTAGTTGGGTGCAGATGCATAATTCTCTCATTTTACCTTCTAGAACCTTTGAGATGCTACATAACTTTTCCTGTAATATTTAATCTATAGTGCTGGGCCAGAAACTGCCCGGCACTGTTTCAATAACTTCTTTGCTCTGCGTGGGTCTCACTGCTATGGGGTGTGACAGTCACTTCACCTGAAACTATCCAGTTCCTAAATGCAAGAAAAGATGAAAACCGTGGATGTGTATTCCCCTTAGAGTCTTAAAATTTGTTGTGGAAGTGATTAGACTTGTGTTTGACATCAGTGTTCTGAAAAATGGATAGATTTCTGGGTGAGTGATTTTACTCATTTTGAAGCAGAGGAATTAATTATAAAACCTACACAAAGTTTCAGGTTCCATTTTAGTAAAAGATTCCAACGCTTTAAATAATGCAGCGTCAGTAAAAACAGCTATCCTCATGCTTGACCGAACATAAAGATAACTTAAAAGTCTTAACTGGCTTTACATGTCAGGGATATCTAAACATGGGCAGTGCTAGAATTTTTCTATAAATGTGTAAATACCCTGTGGATTATCTTTCAGTTGATGTATTTTTACAGAGCGAGTGACATTTGTTTGAATTCTGACTTTTTAAAGATAGACTACTTTCTACAAGCTTTACACAGCCTCTTCAGAGGGTCCAAGAGGAAAAAAGAGAGACTATGAGCTTCTACCATAATGACAGTATCACTCTACCCCTATAATGGGCAGACACGAAATAGCACTTAGGTTTCTAAGTAAGCAGTGGTGGTTGCCACCGCTGCTGCTGGAGTTAGAACAATTGTGTGGCTGTCCCTTGAGCCATGACTGCCATCCCTGTGAAAAGATACAACTCTGCTCTTTTCTATGCAAGACTCTTTCAGTTTAAATTCTCAGTTCACTTGCCTAATAAAGGGTAGATAAGAATCCCTAATATTATGAGATTTGGTAAGCTACCAAAAATCAATAAATGATACTTTAGAAGAATGTGTAAAGGTTTTTTAAAACACCACTTCATAATTTTACAATATCAAATTGTACTTATTTTTTCTTTCTTTTTTTTGAGACACAGTCTCACTTTGTTGCCCGGGCTAGAGTGCTGTGGCATCAGCCTAGCTCACAGCAACCTCAAACTCCTGGGCTCAGGCAATCCTACTGCCTCAGCCTCCCGAATAGCTGGGACTACAGGCATGCGCCACCATGCCCGGCTAATTTTTTCCATATATTTTTAGCTGTCCAATTAATTTCTTTCTATTTTTAGTAGAGACGGGGTCTCGCTCTTGCTCAGGCTGGTTTCGAACTCCTGAGCTCAAACAGTCTGCCTGCCTCGGCCTCCCAGAGAGCTAGGATTACAGGCGTGAGCCACCGCGCCCAGCCTCAAATTGTACTTTTTATTAAGATAAATTGATTTTTTTGCTACGATCAGTTTCTGATTTGTTGCCGTTCTCACCCAGAAAACTGGAATTATACTTTCAAATGTATTCCTGGAGCCGGGTGCGGTGGCACACACCTCTAGTTCCAGCTAGTTGGGAGGTTGAGGCAAGAGGATCACTTGAATCCCAAAATTTTGAGGCTGAAGTGAGCTATGACTGCACCACTACACTCCAGCCTGGGTGACAGACTGAAACCCTGTCTCTAAAAAAATAAATAAATAAATTTATTCCTGTACATGCCAGTGATAAAGAGCGATTTAATCCATCTGCTTCAAAAAATGTTTTCCCCTTGTATTTTTAAATCAGTTATATTTATAGAGATCAAGTGCTTCCCTACTCACCTTTTCTTTTGTTCTAAGAGAAAACATGAATAGTAATTATTTAAGGAAAAAAAAACATATGGAATGTAATATTAATGATTTTCCCCCAGTTTGTGGTATGACTCATCTTAACATGGTCCCTGAAGAGATAAGGTTTTGTTCTTCGCTTTGAAACTGGAAATCTAATTAATTGGTATTGGATTTCTGGAGTGCAGGCAAATGGAGAAGGGGACCGGGAGGAATTGCTCTCCCAGCAGCCACCCAGGAGGAAAAGAAGAGTCAGAAAGAGATTATAGAGGCATCCTTGCACCGTCTCTCCAATCAGAGTTTTGCATTTGTAAAACTGCGCTATTAAAAAGATTATAGCTATTTTATGATTTTTAAAATCTTTTGGGGAGTAAAGAAGAAAAAGATAGAATTATTATTTTCATTGTTACTCTCTCAGGCCATGTTCTTTATCTAAAAAGAATAACTTTAGTGGTTAAAGTACAGGAGGAAGAAGTGATGAAGTCAAGGTATAGGGGAGATATCTTTTCCTAGGCTCTGAAAATTAAATTTCATCACCTATTTCTTGGATTTAAGGGTTCCATCTGTAATAATGAGATTTCATAAGGTTTTGATCATAGGAAACTCTGGGATGAGCTTTCTACTCATTGAGTTTACTGAAGGGTATTTTTGTAACAAAATATATTTTTACGGTTAACGGATGCAAAATATAGAAAAGTAAATATGGTTTGTGACCGCTGAGAGAATGCCTTACTTAAAAATATTAAATAGTGTGTTTTAGTATAGTAATGCTATACTTATAACAGAAGTATAAATATCTAAATATTTAAGTGTATTTGTATCTGGTACATAAAAATAGCGTACTCACTACTGAAATGCTCTGTCCAGATACCAGTATATGTCCGGTTAACTTAATAGTATTTATTAGAAGAGTCCTATTCTTCTTCCTCCTCCCTCCTTTCCTCTTCCTCCTCCTATTTAATTTCAGGGCTCAGCTGAACATTAAAGAGAGGTGGTAATTACTTCATGAAAAGTACCCAAATAACATAAACTTGGGCCCAGTTTAATTTAGATTCCAATAACATTGGCAAAGCCATATATGTAGGTGTTTTCTATCATTTCGTATTGTTAATTCTTTTCTTTTTAATATTGAGAAATGATCAAAGCACAAGTTCAATACATAATTGAAGAATATAGATGATGAATTAGCTAGGAAATGCATACATTTCAAACATTCTTGTGAGGACAGGAGTAGAAAACCCTGAATTCTTTTGTCTTATTTATTTTATAAGAAATGAAAATTTCCCATTCTCTTAATATATATGAATAGCATTTGTGTGAATTATGCAAGTTTTTTTTTCGAAGTTCTCTTGCAGTTTATCTGTAGACTCATTTGGGGTTTTCTTCCAAATCACGTGCTCCACTAATATAATTTCAAATTTATCTTGTGACAGTTGTTTTCATTTTTCAGTCAGAGATTGCTAGAGCTTCAGCTTAGATAAACCTGTTGCCAATATTCCTTAACATTGCTTTTCAAGGCCAGGCTGAGATTTCCTAGTGGCCCGATGCCACACATCCATTCCCACCTGCTTCCTTGTTGCTATCCACTCGCGCATCCTATAGAATCCAAATCAGTTATAGTGTGTATGAAATGTTTTCAGCGATGTCTAGCCATTGTCATCTCGTTTTTGAACTTAAAGTTAGTTCTTGGGAGTTTAGCCCTGTGCTTTTATTTGGTTTGATTGTGATAGTTTTGCCCTCCTGGCTGAAGTGCAAGCTCTCAACTGACGAGGACCATTCCTACTGCACACACAGATCCAGCCACAGACGCACAGACGTAGGCTGCTGAACTGACCCCATGTCACTGTTCCATTTCCTCATGTGGGCTCACATGGGCCATGCATTCTCTGTTACTGGTGTTAGCTGCTGTTTTTCTCCCTTTGAATATTTATTAGTTGAATATCATAAAGAACAAAACAGCAGGTTTCATTATTATAAATAATTTTTAGGGTGATAATTATTTTTATCCAGACTTCCCAGTAGTGCCCAAAATACATGTTTTGCCAGATCTAAATCATCTCTTAGTTTAAATATCTGATCTACAAATTCCTAAAAATAAAATACTGTGCAGATTTGATCCTGATTCTACATATCGTCTGATAAAAGCCCAAAATTCTTTGCCTGAGCACGTTGCTAGAATTTAGACTACCTGGGCATGAGGACTTTCCAGCGTTTAGGAATTTGCCTGATTGAGTTATCTAAGTGTAAGATTTATAAATTTCATAAAATATTAATGGATGAATTTAGATCTTCAGAAAGATGTTCATATCTTCAAAATAACATCTCATGAGGTCTAGTGATTGTCTTTAAAAGACTTGGAAATGGATTACTATCACAGATATTATTTTGTATTTCGTTTGCCTAAAAATGCAACATTAGGATAGATACCCCAGGAAGCAATAATTCACTACTATTGTGGTATCAGAATCTCATGCCAAAGAGCCTGATGTTTTCTAGCTATCGGGGATAGGTACAGAGTTGCCTTTGTGATTAGCAGCTGCTACTTCGTATCTCACTCTCCCCTAGCATTAATGTAAGTTAAGTTCATCCTTTAAAAAGAATAAAATAACCATTTGTGACAGTGGAAGTATATAACTTGGGGCCCTGAGAGAATATGAGATGCCTTGAAACTTACAGACTCTAGCAAGATAAGATGATTTGTTAGTTAAGACCAGTTATCCTCAGGAGACCCCTTTCCCATATTTCTTGTCCCTGCCCACCCACTCTATTGCTCTCCCTGCACTCTGAGATCCAGTGAGGCTAAAGGGGAAAATCGGTTCCTCTTTCCACCCACGCTCGACTTCACTTGCTCCTGTACTTCTGGGAATAAGTGCTAGTGGTGGGTGTAGTATGTCAGTAGGCCGCCAAATATTTAGTGACAACCTGGTCTAAAATAGGGACAGTGCTAGCCATTGAGGATCCAGACACAGTCCCTGCTTTGTGAAACCTGCCTTCTGGTGGGGATAGCGCACTATATCACAGACTGCAATCACAACACAGCAGAGAGGAGAACAGGGATGTCCTGGGAAAATGTATCAGAATCTCACACAAAGAAGAGGCCGTTTCAATCTGTGTATATATTCTCACTACACATTCTGATAGAGCCCCTCTTGGGAGGTCATCTCCTCATGTACACCATTCCATTTTGAGAATCTCTGCTGCTCCTGAAAGATGTTACTGATGGGAGAGTGTTATCCCTGTGAGTAGTCAGGCAGAAGAAAGGCTGCAAATCCCCCAGTCTCTGGGATGTCACCGCATTGCTCCTAGACAGGGACTGCGACAACACTAAAGACAACAAATAATAAGAATGCAATAGGACCACATCAATCCACAGTGTCTATTACATGGGTTTGGACGTTTAGCATTAATGAAACTTGGGGATCCTTAAGTTTGAGGCATGCTGTGGCCTCCGTAACACAGGACTGTTAAGAGAGGTACACGAGCCCTGAAAACATCCAGGGAGGCTCCACCAGAGAGTGGTGTGGATAGCGGTACTCCAGGAAATTTTAGTTTAGCTCTTGTACCAAAAGCTCCTCTGAAAATTTAGATGAAGCGACAGGTGACGATATGAATCCTATTCCTGTATCGGCGGGTAGAAACATGAACAGAACCTGAAGAGAAATCTACCGTCTTACAGAGTGAACTCTCCCCCCACCCAAAAAAAAGTATGCCCCAGTGTACATTTATTTTGCATCTATTTGGCAATGAAAAAGATTCTAGGAAAATGGGGACAGGGGGTGATATGAAATAACTAGTTTACACATATATTGATAAATATGCATCTTTTTCTTCGGTGAGCTTTTTCACGACACAGTCTCATTCCATGATGGAATGTCTTCCCAGGCCTTCCTGTCTTCGTGGGCCTGAAAGCTGCCTTTCCTGTTTCAGTCCAGGAGCACGTATTGTGCACCTCTGTCCTACATCAGAGGACAAGCCATTGACATCTCTGGGTGCCTCTTTCCTCTGTTGTAAATAGTTAAGTGCCTTGAACAAGTCTGGGGCCACATCTTTCTAGCCACTTTCAATGTGAATGTGAGCAGAAGTGGGACAATAAAGGAGTCAAGGCAGACACTGCAGAGTGTCACCTGGGAACAGCCGTAGCAGGCTTTAAGACTCCTTGTTATTTCTCCTTCAAATGTGTGCAAATATATCTCCGATTGTGCTACTGAATTC
Source organism: Propithecus perrieri (assembly GCA_963574695.1). Lineage (NCBI taxonomy): Eukaryota > Metazoa > Chordata > Mammalia > Primates > Indriidae > Propithecus > Propithecus perrieri. The sequence goes on from CAUYRB010022597.1 coordinate 10,210, forward strand.
TAAACAAGACTCTCCTTTATCCTAGTTTAGGGAATCTCTTGAGTAGAAACTAATTGTGCCATAGTATATAATAGTTTCATAATCTAGAAAAAATGCCTATCAGGGACTAGCATGAAACCTCTAAACTCATTTTCTCAGCAGTCTGAAAGGGGATCCGAGCCACAGGTTCTGAAGGTGAAAAGTTAATGTTCTGGCTCCTGCTTCCAGCGGTTTCTCCCGTTTAGGGGCAATGGGGATCAACTCTAACTCTTTTATAGCCACATCTGATCCCACTAGAGATTTTTAAAAATCGTTACAATAAAAATATTTCTATGTCACTCTGTCCTTGAAGTAGCACTGCCATTTAATTCACGCTTACGTTCGTTGCAGAGAAAGCAGCAGCTGCCAACATAGATGAAGTGCAGAAGTCAGACGTATCATCTACAGGGCAGGGTGTCATCGACAAGGATGCGCTGGGGCCTATGATGCTTGAGGTAGCACACCCTCATTTTGGTTCTGTATTTTAAAATGCTGTTGATCTTCACACTGTTACATTTAATTTCAAGTGAATATAATTTAAGGAGAATCCACACTACTACCATGGACCTCTTGAACTTACTAATACGTATATATGTATCTGTCTATGTTCTGGCTCCTGCTGCCAGCATGTATATGTTCCAGAATTAAATTAACTGGATTATAGTATACATTGACAGGTTTTAATTGCCAGCTGAGCATTCATTTTGGAAAACCAGATTCATAAGTCTTGTTAAGTTCTGTAATATATTTTAGTTTGAAATGTTCTCAAAATTGTTACATTTTATATATGCCGTGTACATGTGCCTACATATACAGGTTTAAACTTGAGGACCAAAGAGGAGGTTTTTGCTTTTTATTTATGTTATTTCAAACAAACTTATTTATCTCATAATGAAGAAAACTGAAATAGGCAAAAGGACCCTTTAAGATAAGCGTGAAGTATAATGGTCGGTCTTATAACTGCCGGTTCTTTATTAACTTGAGGAAACTTTATGACCAGCTACTGTCTAGAATGTGTAAAGTCCAGTTTTCCTATTTTATTGACTAGTACTAAATACCAAGTGCTTTGCCATACCAGTTCCAAAATTAAAATTCAAGATGTAGGCTATGGTAAGATGAGACAAAAAATGTCAGTGAATGTCAGAGGAACCCTGAGACATAAATTATGTCAGTTCTCAGGATAATTTGCTCTGCTGATGATATGATGAGGTTGAAAATACTGCATGGCTAGAAACTTTGCAGTGTAGTCATTGCAGCGTCAGCCTGCTGCAACAGTCATGCATATACAAGAAATTAGGGTTTTTAAAACAAAGGAAACCAATAGTCATTCGACCTTATCACCTCTTTTTTTCAATTGATGCATAAAGTGATATTTATTTTTAGAAAATCTAATTCTCTAAAAATCTACCATATAATTGGATGGGTGTGGTGTGGGGGGGAGGGGGCAAGGGGAGGGACACAGAAAAGATTTAAAGATCATCTGATCCAGTCTTTTTATTTAGAAATGACAAAATTTGGGGGGGGGAGGGAGGGCAAGGGCATCATACGTAACCTAATCGTCTGTGCCCCCATAATATGCTGAAATAAAAAAAAAAGGTCCCTGGGGCTGGACCTACTGGCCAAAGGTTTTAAATGACCCAGTGTTAGGCCTTGCTTATCTCCTCTTGAATCACTGGCTTGAAAACATTCAACAAGTTCCAGGGGAAAAGCAAAAACACACTTAACCTGTTCTTCCATAGTCAACAAGGCAGTGGAAGGACAGGGAGTGCTACTTCCCAGTTGGTTCTCAGAAGCAGATAATAAAAACTTAAGCTAGGTGGACTATTTAGAACAGATGAAATAAAGTGCATAACTTCCTTTGGAAAGAATCTTGAATTACAAGCAGAAAATTGATTTGAAAATTATGGTAATCTAAATTATTACAACTGGGAAGTTTTCCATATATCTGTGTTTATTCATTATATCTGGGTGGAAAAATTAGCGTAGAAACTCCTGGGAAGACTTGAGGCTTCTAAAAAGAAGTGCTTAAAGTGACCATGAGGCTTTGACTCAAGCCCTTTGAAAGCAAAGTCATTAATTGTAGAAATCAGATTGCTAGATGTCAGTGGACCTGATCTCATGAAACCCGACCAACATTTTTGCCATTTGAAAATAGTCTTCTGAGAATTCAGTACATTGATTCAAGTACCTATGTAGCAGGACTTTAGTTCTGAATATGTTCGAGAGGTAATTCTTGAATCTAGTAACTTATGGTTTGAATTTAAGTCATTATCTCCATTTACATGTAATCATTTAAACAGAGAAAACATGTTCTCATGGAGCTGTTCCTAGGCATAGATGCACATTCGTGCTTACATCATAGCATAGTGGTTGCTAGGCAACAAAACCAAATGTCAGCTTTTTTCATCAGAGCATACCATAGTGAGCTTTAAAAAAATACAGTGTATGAGATGAAACAATTCCATCTTTCAGTTTTATTATGCCACAAATCAGTCTTTTTACTATGACACAAAGTAGCATGCACTTGCAAAAAACCTGTAGGTAATATATTTCTGAAAATCCCTGTCAGATGTGTATCCAAAGCAGTGAGTTTAAAAGGGACACTTGGTACAGAACTAACCAACCGACTAACTTCGTTTTCCCCCTGGCAGGCGCACGTACTTGCATATGGTTCTCAAAGGTTAGTGCCAACCGATTATGGAAGGCTGTTTACATACAGTCTTGCTCTGCCCCGCATGTGGTTTATACCATTGAGAAAACCTGAAAGAATATTTAAGAAAACCTTAAAACCAAGTGGTGTCATACTAAAAAAAAGAAAGAGAAAGAGAGTTATTCATTGGTGCCTTATGGTCAGTTCTAATTTGAGAGAGCACTTAGTTTTGAGATGAAAATAGAATTAAAGATGAAATATATTCAAAGATAGCTCACAAGATAGGAGTTTGTTAAATAATAACATAAGGAAAAAACAAACTGAGGAAGAAGTAAACACTTTAGTCTCCATCTATACCCACTGTAATATGGGTGTGTACACGTGACATTGGCATTAAAAATAGTAATAAACACACCATGTGGTGAAGAAACTGAGTGGCATGAACTGGCTAGACCAGGTGGCCCTGGTCCTAGATATGATTGATCAATGTAAAGCCTTTTCAGTCCTGATCACTCACCTGAATCAGAAAACAGCTCTGACAAGCAAGGATAACAAAGGAGAAAGGGGGGTAATCTAACTAGGAGAAATTCACTGAACTCCCAGCATTTTTATCGCCCCAGTGAATATATTGGGAAAATGGATGAGAGGGGAATGGCAGAGTGGGGCACGCTGCTTCATGGTCATTGGAAGCATGAGCTTTGGAGTCAGGACCACCTGGAGTCAAATTCCAACTCTGCCACTGACATGGACAAACTTAACTTCTTTGAACCTCAATTTCCTCCCCTATAAATTGGAAAAGATAAAACATTCCTTCCGTTCGGAACGTGTCAATATTAAATGACACAGGTCCGTAAGGTACAGTGAACATGCTCGATAGCTATTATTCCTTACTTCCTGAAATGATCCCGGATTCTTCATAGCCTTCCCTAATCTAGAATGGAGTGACAACAAAGAGTGAGGCTATGAACCCATTGCAGGAAGCGTGCTGCTGTTACTTAGGTAATTTAGGAACCTGCATCTTAATCTGGAGAACAAGTAGCATAGAAGGGCACAATTCGTGCCGTCTCTGGACAGGACAGTGCTGAAGTCACGAAGACGAGTTTGCCGTATCAGAGACACTTCTAGACCCTTTCCCACATACACCAAACAACAAAGGATTGATGTTTCTTTAAAGGTGTGAGATCATCTGTGATTCTTTTCATCAAAGGTAGTAAAATTTGGGGTTTTTTCCCCCTGACATTTATCCCTAAACTGAGGAAAAATTACCAGTAATGCCTTCCTCCCATTGTATAACATAAAAAACTACTGTAAAACAAAATTACCATGTATTGAGTACATAGAACATAGTAGTTCTTGGCCCTGTGGGATACATCGGTCTCATTTAGAAATACAGATAAATGCCTGTACACTTTTACTTGGCAAAAATTATTTCCTCATAAATTGACATATTTCTCGTTTGGTTTGTGACAGGAAACCCTAATCTAGGCTCTCTCCTACTTAAGTAAGTTGAAATAATTTCTATTTCACCAAGAGAAAATGTGTTCATTGTTTTTGAAAACCTCAAGAGGGGCAAGAAAAAGCTCTTTTCTGTGTATGAAGTGTGTGTTTCTCTAAATGGGATCATTCCCTTCTTAAAAATGGCATATGATTTTGTGTCCCACCCTTTCTAACGCAGTTTGTGCCTTTTCCTTTAGGCCCTTGATGGGTTCTTCTTTGTGGTGAACATGGAAGGCAACGTCGTGTTTGTGTCAGAGAATGTGACACAGTATCTGAGGTATAACCAAGAAGAGCTGATGAACAAAAGTGTATACAGCATCTTGCATGTTGGGGACCACACAGAATTTGTCAAAAACCTGCTGCCAAAGTCTATAGGTAAATGGTTGTCTGCTGGGTGTCCTCTCTCTACCCCCAACCATACACGCACACACACACACGCACACGCACACGCACACACTGTCTTCACTGAAGTGGGTAAGAGTGCCTGGGTGGTTTTTTAGAGATTATTGTGTTAAGTATTTAAGCTTAGAAGTCATGGGGAAAAGGGCATCTTCAGATATTGATGTTGAATGAACGATTATTTTGATCCTGTATTGAAAGTACACAAAAGTGATTCAGATGGAAAGTATTTATGGCAACTAATTTCCTGGAGTTTGTTTTTATTGTTTTCCAAGAAGGTAACAAATTGCCTGAGCCTATCCAATGCCAGCCACCTCAGTTTCGTCCATTTTCTCTGTGACCATCTAAAAAGCCGAAGGTCCAAGAGAAATTTGAGATTCAACTTATTTTGAGTCCCACAGGTGAAAAGAGTGTTACGTGTGTGTACACAACACTCTATAAATAAGATGGTAGGGAACAAGTGGTGTATAGAGAGGTTCAAATGCTACCAGCCTGGCAGCCCTGGACCGACAGTGTCTCGCGCTGAATGGTGGCGCCGCGGCTCCTCAGGTGCCGCCTCCTCAGCCTCCTCCCCGAGCTCCAACGTCCTGACTGCGTCTTAGTCTGGAGGTGCCACCCAAACGTGGAGGTGATGATTAAGGGCCACGTTCTAAAGTCGGTGACTCAGCGTGGGCCCACCTTAGTTGCTGCTCTAGAGCATTGCTGTTCACACTTACTAAGTGGTTCTTTTTTTAATATTCGCACTTAAACTGATGATAAGAACATCTTCACAGATTGAAAGAAGTGCAGAATAAGGTCAATCCTGGTTGGCAAGTATTTCTATTCTTTATCTTAGAACTGTTTATATTAGCTGATCTTATTGTTAACACAGTAAGTAGGAAAAGGTCCTTTTCAAATTCCATTATGGCCTGCTTTTCCTTTCTATGATAACTCTTTACTCAAAGCAACTGCAACAGTAACACAAAATGTATGAATACTTAGTGTAGGACTCCTTTATTATATTCTCCAGTAAATGAATAAGAAAATGGGGTTTTTTTATTTCAGGTAACTAATATGTTCAGATCTCTTCAGAAAGTTTATGACTTCCTCAAAGGACCTATACTTATTAATTCACTATAATTAATCCATCCACTTTTCTAAAGAGCTCCTTGCCTTACTTTATATTGTATCCTTTTATTTTACTTTCAACTTACTTATCAACCTGAGTTAGTAAGAACTTTTTTTCTCTCTTGATTACTCTATGAAGTCTCTGTTTTGCAAAAAATGTTTATGGTATCCAAAAACACCCTCACAGAAAAAAGAAAGAATAAAATAAAATAAAATGCTTATGGTGAAATAGACTTTCCAAATGTCTACAAAGCCATAATAAGCTACCTGTAGTTCTTCTGTATTTTTAAAATAATTTCTTATAGTTAACTTGATACTGATTTTTCTTTCTAGGGTTTGTTTCCTTTTTCTCTACAACTCAGTGGCCGTGGGTTTAGCATTGGGGTCACCATAGGCCTACATGTCCTTCTAAATGCTTTCTAACTAGTGACTTTGGAGAGCGTATTTGCTTTTCTTATGATTTATCCTTTTTTGATCCCGTTTCATTGTCCTACTCACCGTAACATTTTTAGATAAAACATAGGGAATGGTAAAGAAAAGAATGCCAAAATGAGAATTAGGATTGATTCTGATTCTAGCTGTTCCAGTAGTTGAAAGTTTCTTTGGGCATCAGTTTTTTCATCTGTTGAATGAGGACATTGACTTGGAAATCCATAAACACCCTTTAATTCTCTAATTCTTTTATTGCCTTCATTGTGTTGTCCAAAACATTTCAAAAATAATTGATGTCTTTCTTCCCTTTCATTATCTCTTTCTTGAATTCGTATATGTATTTTTTAGTTTTAATACTAAATATTAATAGATGTGTGAAGTAGAATTGTTCACTTGAAAAGAAATAAATGACAGTAGCACATCACATCTTTAAAGATTTTTCAGACTATTGAAGAAATACACATGAAACCATTTAAAAAGACTACAAGAGAGTAATTCAGGAACAGCCAAGTTACAGATTATACACTAAACTGTCTGTAAAATATTGGAAAAGAAAGATCTGTCAGAGTATGCAGTGTGGGGTGCCTAGAGGTTAAATATTGATTGTAGAGGATCTCATCCTTACAGCATGAGTACCTTTGGAGGGAGAAATCGAGGCAGCTAACATTTCAGTAGGGAAGCAGCAGAAGCAGAGATAATCCATGTGGACTGGGTATGGTGGAATGTGGAGAGACTTGTGCTGGGGAATGTGAAAGATCTGGTTAGATGGATGAGACAGAGGGAGGTAGTGAGATATTGTTATTTATTAGTTCAAATGGCCTTCATATTCCTGACTATGTCATATCAAAATCCTTTGAAAGAATTTAATGCATGCTACATTTGGTGGCATTTACAGTGTTTTGAGCAGGGTGACACATCTAAAACTGAAATGCAAGTAGATTAAACTAAATTTGCAAGAAATCAAAGTTAGAAAGACTCAAAAGTAGAGAACTATAATACTCTAGTAATAAATAATCAAGGCCTGAACTTGAAGGGAAGGAGTCAGAGTAAAGAGTATAAAGTGTAGAAAATATTTTGAAAATTCCAAGAATTTTCCCAAGTTGGTAAAACATGGGTCAAAGACTTTTTCCCCTCTAGATTATGAAAGTATTTAGAAAAGTATAAAAGCACTTCATAAAAGTAAATAACCATGTTTTTCCTACGTTATTTTGACAATTCAGCAGTAGGGCATCTGATGTTATTTTCTCAGTAACATTCGATGGCTTTTGTCTTGCTCAGTGAATGGGGGCTCTTGGTCCGGCGAACCTCCTAGGCGGAATAGTCATACCTTCAATTGTCGGATGCTGGTAAAACCTTTACCTGATTCAGAAGAGGAAGGGCATGATAACCAGGAAGCACATCAGAAATATGAAACTATGCAGTGCTTTGCTGTCTCTCAACCAAAGTCCATCAAAGAAGAAGGAGAAGGTAGGACAAAATCTCTAGGTTATTTTATGCGTATTCTTTGGCTATTTCTTTTACACTTAATAATCTAAAACCAGTGGTCACACAAAAATTTAGAGGCAGTATCTTTTTTTCTTTTTAGTTTTTACTATTTTTGTTTTAAATCCAAGTTTTAAGTCTCGAGAGCAGCACTGTCCAAGAGAATTTTTTGCAGTGATGGAAGTGACGTATCTTCAGTGTCCGTTGTGACAGCCACTAGCCACATGTGGCTATTGAGCGCTTGAAATGTCAGTAGTGGCAACTGGGGAACTGAATTTTTATTTTATTAAATTTACATTTAAATAGCCATATGTGGCTGGTGACTGCCGTACTACAGTGGCTCTGTTAGTGGTTAAACCTTTTGGGGATCCCAGGCTCCTTATGCAAGCTATGTGCCACTGCCAGGGAAAAATGTACACAGGTACAGAAAATATTTTTAATATACTTTCAAGAATTAATGGAATCCATCTAGCTTATCCATGGATTCTGGGTCCAGAATGTGTGTAACAAAAGGATACTAAAGAGAGGGTAGAGATGGGAATGGAGAATAGAGGGGGTTTCAGACTAGATACTCCTTAGGTTGTTCCCCGTAAAGAGATGTTGATGTTGTGTCTACCTCTTGTGCTTTCCACATCCTGTTCCACACAGCTGAGCGTCACTCTCTGTAGTATGGGGCAGTGTCGAAGAGTGCGTTCTGCACGTGTAACAGGAGGAAAAGAGCTGACCATTAGTGAATGGAAACATCCCAGGCTATGTAATCAGACAGGCCAACTCCTAATTCAGCCACTTGCCAGCTCTGTGACTTTGGGCAAGTTCTTTGACCTCTCTGAGCATCAGTTTATTTACAAGTGAGGTCACCAATACCAATATCAGAATGTAGTAAGATTTAAACGAATATGCCTGAACTATGGTTGGCATTGAATGCTAGTTATTTAATGCTTTTTATTTAAAATCTGTAAATATTTTTAAGTTTAAATTTTACTGGGAAAGAAAGTATTAGAGGTATTACAGATGATACATTGCATTTCAAAATTAATCTTTTTGCTTAGGTATGGAATATCAAATGATTTTATTCTATTTTATACAACAGAGTAAGTGCTGCTAATTCATCCATCTATAATAATATCCCAAGGCAATATAAAAAAGGTATAGCTGAGCTAATTTATCATTTTGTGCTTCTTATTTAAACATTGTGCATCTACAATCAGATTCTGTGTATTAACACAATATGGCATAAGAGCAGTGTTTCTGAGCCATGGTGTACTCGGGTTCGAATCCCAACTTTGCCAAGGTTTTGCATGATGTTGGGCAAGTTACTTAATCTTTGCTTTGGTTTTCTTCTCTGTTAAATGGAAATAATGCTAGTGCCTGCCTCATGGAGTTGTTAAGAGGATTAAATGGGTTGATATCCTATAAAGCAGCTAGAAAGATGTTTATCTCATATAGTAAGCACCCAAAAATTTAGCTGTTATTTTGTTGAGGATGATGATTCCATTTTAATTTTGTGATACCAGCTATTGCTAGATATATTTCAAGAAATTCTTTCTCAGATTTAAAGGTGAACAATCATAAATCAATGACAAGGAGATATGAAGAAACTACTTTTTCTTTTTAAGCCAGAGTCTTGCTTTGTCGCCCAAGATGGGGTGCAGTGGCATGACCATAGCTCACTGCACCCTTGAACTCCTGGGCTCAAGCAGTCCTCCTGCCTTACCACCCAAGTAGCTGGGATTACAGGTGTGTACCACCATGCTCAGCTGAGGCTACTTAATTTTTTTAACAACCTTTTGTCCAGCACTTTTTACATGGAAAAGGCTATGCAATGTGTTCTGCGTGTTGCAAAGATAAATCAAACATTTCCCTGTTCTCCAGAAGTGAACACTGATGCATAAGGCAATTGAAGTGAGGTGAGGAAAAGTGGTTAGGATTGGCTGTGTGAGAAGCTAGCCGCAGCCAAGATTCTAAACTGTAATGCAGCTGTTCTGGCAAACGTTGCATTTTCTAGGTATCGTGGGATTTGTTCTCTGAATCTGTGTCTAGACTGATTTATGTTCTTTGTTTTAAACTGCATATTGCCACTGAGGCAGTATTTACTTAGTTTGGTAGAAGGTATATCTAGTTTTCCTATGTCATGGTGAACCTCAAACTCAAGAAGCAAACTAATTAATTAGATTTTAGTTTTCATCATTTTTGTACTTTATTATGAATTAAGCTATCAGCCATTTATAAGAAAGCATTCCATTCTTTCCATCACTGGGGAGATGGTGTCGGATCGTTAACTTGGTCTGGTATAGTGGGTACGCTTTTGTCACATGTGTGGTGGGGCTCCAGCAGTTCGTCCTCTGCTCCCCAGCCTGTCCTGCCTGGTGCACCCTCCCTCCCCCCACCTCCCACTGTCGCTGCGAGAATAACGCCAGCGAGAAGCCGAAGTACACAGTGTCGTGTCACTCTCTCCCTTACTGATTTACAAGATTGTGCTGTCATAAACACATTTGGATTTGTCTGAATCACTAAGAAAAGCCCAATATGATAAACAAATGTGTGTGCTTTAAGATTTGCAGTCCTGCTTGATTTGTGTGGCAAGAAGAGTTCCCATGAAGGAAAGACCAGTTCTTCCCTCATCAGAAAGTTTTACTACTCGCCAGGATCTCCAAGGTAAATTGCCTTCCCAAAGAAGATGAAAGAAATCGTTTTAGGATACTTAGGTATTTGGAAATGCCAGCTCTGTATTTAGGAGTCTATAATGAAGCTGGGAATAGCGATTGCTGCTGGGGTGGGGGTGCCGAGGAGCTGGAGGAACAGAGAGAGACGGTGATTCTCACTGGATACCCTCTTGGTCCATGTCCTTGTGTTACCTCTTTTAAATAAATTTGTATCTTTTTAAAATGTAATGATTTCCATAAAGAATAGAGCAATATGTAGGTATAATGCCTACTCTTATTTAATAGGCAAGATCACTTCTTTGGACACTAGTACCATGAGAGCAGCCATGAAACCAGGCTGGGAGGATCTGGTGAGAAGGTGCATTCAGAAGTTCCATGCACAGCATGAAGGGGAATCTGTGTCCTACGCCAAGAGGCATCATCATGAAGGTAAGCGTGTCTAAATGATATTTTTCTTGAGGTTGATTTTACTTAAATTATTGCCTCCTATGGAAGCATTCTCTCCAACAGTGATTCCTGAAGTTCACCTTGGAAGACTTGGATCTGGTGACTCTTAGTGTTCCTATGTACTTGTGTCATCTGGCCCAGATGTTGCCACCTGAAGAAAAATTTAACAAGGAGACCTGTAGGACAGCAGAATGTGATGAAGGAAATAAAATAGGAGATGATAATGTCACAAAGACAGACAAAGGAGAAGGAAAGAGGTCAGATCAGATGCATGACAATATTACAAGGTACCATCTAATCTAAAGAAACGTCATCTGAATCTGCCGGGTACAGTGGCTCACACCTGTAATCCCAGCACTTCAGAGGGCAAAGGTAGGAAGATCACTTGAGGCCAGGAGCTCGAGATCAGCCTGGGCAACATAATAAGACCCTGTCTCTACAAAAAATAGAAAAATTAGCTGGGTGTCACATTGCATGCCTGTAGTTCTAGCTACTTGGAAGGCTGAGGCAGGAGTATTGCTTGAGCCCAGGTATTCAAGGTTATAGAAAGCTGTGATTGCACCACTGCATGCCAGCCTGAGTGACAGAGAGCAAGACACTCTCTAACAAAAGAAAGAAAGAAAAGAGAAATGTTATCTGAATCATAAAAGAAATTTGAAAATAATAAATGGAATTTTCTAGAGCTAATGAATCCCTGGTACAAGTCACAGTGGGATCCCCAGCCTCCTTCAAGGTGATGACCAACAAAGACTGTCCAGGTGTTTCCAGAGGGCCCAAGGTGAAGTAACATGTCTCAGGTTACAGACTTCACTAATAGGACAGCTGGAACTAGAGCCCGGACTCCACAGTCATCTTTCAGTGATAACAGCGGCCCTTACTGAGCACCTGGTCTCTGTGTGTCATCCTGCCTTGTCTGCATCGTCCCACTGACCCTCACCACAAGCCGGTGCTGTAGACATCACATCGCTCACCCCGCAGGTGTGAAGGCTGCGGCAGGTGAGATGACTGCCATGCTAGCGTTCAGCGTCAGCATAGGACGTCGGTCCAAACCTGTCCTGGAGGTCACTCTGCTGTACTTCTCCAAAGGTCTTTCCACAAAATCATTTCTCAGGTGCATTTTGGTGTTCTGTCAAAGAGGCGAGAACAAAGAAAAAACGCTTTCCTTTGAATTAGTGCTAAGTGAGGCAGGGAGACACTTCCTTCTTCTCTCTGTGCCCTGGCAGTGCAGTTGGTCAGGGTTCCATGTGCGCCGTCAGCGTGGACCCTGCTGCACAGGAGGACGCCTGGCAGTGCGGTGCACCTCATAATTCAGGTTGGACAATTGTTTGCATCTTTCCAGAAAACTTTGTAACTAATTATTGAAAATGGAGTTTTAAGTTTGTCACCATCTATTTAATGTGCATGAATGACGTTGGCATTTTACCAGTAGTATTCGTATGTTTAAACTTTATGCTTTTTAGATCACTTTTGAAGAAGTAGAAATCATAATAAATGACCTGTCTCTCCCGCTCTTATTTTTTTCTCTTTTTTTCATCCTTTTCATCTTATTTATCTCTATTTCTTAGAAATAAGCACACAATCCAATCACTTGGGTCTTTGTGCATTTTTCTTTAAGCTGGAAAAGACTAAGAGAAGATAAAGATGCTACATTTGACAGAAATCAATATTTAACCTACCATTTCAGTAGGTCTGGTTTAAAATAAAAAGAATGAGTACTAACACAAATTAAGAAATCTCTATGAGCAAAACATATTCAGTGTCCTTGAATACTGAGTAGCAATGTCCTACGTTGAATTCTAAGGCATTCTGATTCCTTATAAAAGGGTTTACACAGATAGCCCCAGATACTGAGCTAGATTTAAACAGATCGGACCCACTAAAAGGAAACCCCATATAGACATTCAAACATTTGAAATAGGGGTAATCATTTCCATTGAATAGGAATCTACTGCAAAGCTTTGTTTAAACAGGGAACTTCCTAAATACGTTCAGCTGCATGCTTACACATACCTACTTAGCAGAGATGGTGGATGTAGACTAAATGGAAATGAAAATCTTTAGGGATCACAGCCAAGGTCAGATAAAATTCCATTGGAGATATGAGTCCTGTTATAAAAATTGTATTTATGTTACCTTTTAGGAACATACTGTGCAAAGCAAGATACACTTAAATACTGTATCTAACTAAAACTGTGGAGGGGAGTCATTAAACAAATTGTTCAAAGTGAAATTTTGCCAAGAAATCAGAATTCACATTGTATGTCAGCCTCTCTCTCACTTGTGGCAATTTTGAGGCAAGGTGAATGTGTATGGTCACTTTGGTGCTAGCTATTCAACCCACAGAATTTGTGCTGAGGCTTATGTGGTAAAACAGGATAGTCTTAAAATGATTTAAGAGGAAACTAAGTTACATAGGGGTTTTTTTTCCCTGACTTGAAATGTTCTTTTTAATATGCAGGATTAGACAGTTATATAATTGTTTTAAAAGATAAATCTCAAAATTATTTTAAGAGAAATTATATTAACCTAGTTGATTTGTGTTGTATTTTGTTATTGTCTTCAAAATAGAAGCACCTAACCCTTTATCTAAAAGTTAAAATAAACCAATACATGTCGCTAAGATTTGCACTTTCATTGTTTCAGTTTTGTTTAGTTTTTTTTTTCTCTGAAAATATTCTTCCCAGTGTTTATCTTTTACTTCCTGTTGTCCTAACCACAGAAATAATAACAGAAACAGAGTTGGAGAAAAGTAGTGTGAGATGATGGACTGAACAGTACGTAACTTCAAGATGAATATTCAGAGAACATATTTAATGTTACAAATTTATTTTAATGTTTGTATTAATTTAAAGGGAAATTAAAATCACATTGTACACTTTAGAGATATGTTTATGTGTGATGTTTTCTAACATTTTAAACAAACCATTGAATAGCTTGTTTTGAGCTGATAAACAAACAGTTTATGATGTTTTGCCATGATACTGAAGGCTTAAAAAAGAACACAGTTTGAGGTTCTAAGCTCTTACTCTTTTTTATAAGAAAAACTACATATTGAGGTTATTGGTATTTTGAGTGAAAAATAAATGTGCTTTTAAAAATTTATAATGTTTTAACTGGGCGCAGTGGCTCACACCTGTAATCCCAGCACTTTGGAAGGCAGACACGGGAGGATCGCTTGAGGCCAGGAGTTGAAGGCTGGAATGAGCTGTGATCACGCCACTGCTCTCACGTCCAGGCAGCAAAGCAAGACCCTGTCTCCAAAAAAAAAAAAAAAAATTGATGATGGTTTTATATCATGAAGTATTACTTATAATTCTTTATTATACTGGAAAGAAAATATGAAACTGTGACATTTACTGAAGTTTATTACTGTTATTATGTCTTGTCCTCCCCGCCTCGATTTTTTTTTCTCTAAACGTGCATTCTGTTTCCTTGCTTGCCTGCAGTACTGAGACAAGGATTGGCATTCAGTCAAATCTATCGTTTTTCCTTGTCTGATGGCACTCTCGTTGCTGCGCAAACGAAGAGCAAACTCATCCGTTCTCAGACTACTAATGAACCTCAGCTTGTAATATCTTTACATATGCTTCACAGGTAAGCCTGGTTCTAAGAAATCATTTTGCCTTTCCAAATTAAGAAGAAATGTAGCAAAAGTAACAAACCATCCTGGAGCTTTTCAGGTTTGTTAGACATTTTTTTCCATCAATCCCAGTAATACAAAATTAAACTATTATTAAATGGTGGCTAAAAGACAACTCATAATGCAGTCAGCCTTCTGTATCCATGTATTCCGCATCCAAGGATTCAACCAACTGCAGATACAAAATATTTGGGGAAAAGACAATACAAAATAATACAAACTTTAAAATACAGTATAGTAACTATTTACATAGCTTTTACATTGTGTTAGGTATTATACATAATCTAGAAATGATTTAAAGCAGCAGCCCCCAACCTTTTTGGCACCAGGGACTGGGGTTTCATGGAAGACAGTTTTTCCACAAATGGCAGGTGGGGGACAGCAGCTCAGGCGGTGATTCCAGCACTGGGGAGTGGCTGTAAATGCAGATGAAGCTCCACTTGCTCACCCACCGCTCACCTCCTGCTGTGTGGCCCGGTTCCTAAGTTTCATGGTTTCAAGGAAGACAATTTTTCCACGCACTTGGGGGAGGCGCTGGGGGTGGGGGCAGGTGGAGCTTAGGCAGTGATGTGCAGCTCAGTTCCTAACAGACCACAGGCTGGTACTGGGCCACAGCCTGAGGATCGGGGACCACAGATTTAAAGTATATGGAAGGATTTGCATGGGTTGTATGCAAATGCTGTGCCATTTTATATTAGGGACTTGAGCATCTGTGGATTTTGACATCTGCGGAGGGTGGGGGGTGAGGCAGAGGACAGGTGGTGCTGGAATCAAACCTCCAGGACAGATACCATAGGACGACTATACTGGCAAAGTAGGACTACACTTTGAATCTTAGCCTTAACACTAGTGAATTTTAAGTTCCAGCAGGAAGAACACAAGGCTAGCAGTAACTTTGCTTGGACGGGACTGCCCTTACATTGCCCTTACATTGAAGAAGGGAAAGTGATTAGTACCCAGTAGTGACATGTGCACATGGACAGGAGTATTGGTGCCAGTAGTATGATTTCTGTTCCTGTATGTTTAAATCTAAAACTTGCAGATGTATGTACTTAGAATATTTTAGATTTTTTCCCTCAAATTTAAATTAACTTATTGACATGGACTTTAAATTGCAAGGTAATAAATATTTTCATAAAAAAGGGAAATAAATTGAATGTTGATATTAAAATAAGTGTCATAAACCATATTGTTTTAGAGCACACATTTAGAAAAATGATTAATTTTCAAATTATATAAGTATTTATGTGTATGCTATATAAAATTTTATCAAGTACTATCAGAAATTATATAAAGTTGCTCTGGTTAAAGATTCCCATTTTATTATATTTCTCAATTATTCACTTTCTTATTTCGGAATAAAAAAAAAAATCAGGCAGCCCTGTTTGCCAACTGTTAATAAATCTGACCTCAAACTGAAATAATTTGAAAGTGATTACAGATGTGGCAAATTTCATCCACCTAACTGAAAGCTGCTGCTTGACAATTTGGGAAGCCTGTTTTATTTGGATTTGTGAACACATTTGGTAACTTGCAAGTGACTGCCAAGGCTGTAAATTAAAGCTCACAGGGCTTAGAAAATCATCTCACGCAGAAAACCTTCTTGTAGTCATCAGTAAGGAGATGGACTGGAGTTGCCCGGGAGTGGGGGAGTAAGATCACAAACTGAGGTTCCCTCCCATGTTGCTGGCTCTGACGTGCACTCTTGAGGCAGGGGGATGAGTGGGAATCTGTTAGACAAGGTGATCTAATCTCAAACAGTTTTAGTAACTCTACTGGCTGGCTGTAGAACTGGCAGTTTCTCTAGCAGTTAGGGGTAAGTTTTTTCCCCCCTAAATTTGTTGTTCATCTTGAGCCAAGTAGAACATATCAGAGTTCTCCAGGCTTACAGACGTGTCTGTTGCTAGGAATTGTAATCTCTGGCAAAGAATTGTAGTCAGCTCTGTTTGTTTGGGTCATTTATTTAAGACAGTACATGCTCTCAGTTACTTATGAGAAAGATACATTATGTAACTGCAATCTTGCTAATGTCTTATCTAGTAACTGCTATTTCAGTATGGTAGTAGTCAAATTTAAACACATCTCCTCTGTAAAACCACAGACATCTTAATGAGTTGCCTGAATAACATCCCTCTTGGTCCAGAACGGTACATGTTCAGTCTTGTCCTTAATTGCAGATGGTTTCATCAAAGTATTATCTATCCTTTAAATGTAGTCTGTTCTTGTAAAGAAAGGAGGCCATCTTATTTTTAAAAATTAATAACAACTTGCTAAGTATTTTCCTTTTATCATATATTTCTTTCTTTCCTCATTACACAGAGAGCAGAATGTGTGTGTGATGAATCCGGATCTGACTGGACAAGCGATGGGGAAGCCATTGAATCCAATTAGCTCTAGCAGCCCTGCCCATCAGGTCCTGTGCAGTGGGAACCCAGGTCAGGACATGACCCTCAGTAGCAATATAAATTTTCCCGTAAATGGCCCAAAGGAACAAATGGGCATGCCCATGGGCAGGTTTGGTGGTTCTGGGGGAATGAACCATGTGTCAGGCATGCAAGCAACCACTCCTCAGGGTAGTAACTATGCACTCAAAATGAACAGCCCCTCACAAAGCAGCCCTGGCATGAATCCAGGACAGCCCAACTCCATGCTTTCGCCACGGCATCGCATGAGTCCAGGAGTGGCTGGCAGCCCTCGCATCCCGCCCAGTCAGTTTTCCCCTGCAGGAAGCTTGCATTCCCCCGTAGGAGTTTGCAGCAGCACAGGAAATAGCCATAGTTATACCAACAGTTCCCTCAATGCACTTCAGGCCCTCAGTGAGGGGCACGGGGTCTCATTAGGGTCATCGTTGGCTTCACCGGACCTAAAAATGGGCAATTTGCAAAACTCCCCGGTTAATATGAATCCTCCCCCACTCAGCAAGATGGGAAGCTTGGACTCGAAAGACTGTTTTGGACTTTATGGGGAGCCATCGGAAGGTACAACTGGACAAGCAGAGAGCAGCTGCCATCCTGGAGAGCAAAAGGACACAAATGACCCCAGCCTGCCTCCAGCCGTAAGCAGTGAGAGAGCCGAGGCCCAGAGCAGTAGGCTGCACGACAGCAAAGGGCAGACCAAACTCCTGCAGCTGCTGACCACCAAGTCCGACCAGATGGAGCCCTCACCCTTAGCCAGCTCTTTATCGGACACAAACAAGGACTCCACAGGCAGCTTGCCTGGTTCTGGGTCAACACATGGAACCTCGCTCAAGGAGAAGCATAAAATTTTGCACAGACTCTTGCAAGACAGCAGTTCCCCTGTGGACTTGGCCAAGTTGACAGCAGAAGCCACAGGCAAAGACCTGAGCCAGGAGTCCAGCAGCACAGCTCCTGGGTCGGAAGTGACTATTAAACAAGAGCCAGTGAGCCCCAAGAAGAAAGAGAATGCACTACTTCGCTATTTGCTAGATAAAGATGATACTAAAGATATTGGTTTACCAGAAATAACCCCTAAACTTGAGCGACTGGACAGTAAGACAGACCCTGCCAGTAACACAAAGTTAATAGCTATGAAAACTGAGAAGGAGGAGATGAGCTTTGAGCCCAGTGACCAGGTAAGTTTGTAATGTCTTCTCCCAGGTATACTAATCTGTATTCATCAGGGATTTTCTCCACAGGGGCGTTTTGATAAAAATAAGGCTTCTCCTTTGTTGTTCTTACCTTGAAATTTTCACTGAAGCTGTGTGTTTTCAAAATACTCTCCCTAGCAAAGAGTGACATTGTTATAGAACGTGGGTGAGCAGACATTTTTATAAGGGCCAAATGGTAAGTATTTCGGGCTTTGCAGGCTCTTCTGCTGTGCTGTTGTAGCGCAAAAGCAGCCGTAGACACCGTGTAACCAGGGAGTGGGGCCATGCTCCAAGAAAACTTTACTTACAGATACTGAAATTTGAATTTTATATAATTCTTATATGTCAGAATATTTTTCTTTTAATTTTACTTGACAATTAAGAAAAAGTAAATCTGTTCTTAGCTCCTACAAAAACAGGTGGTGGACAGGTTTAGCCCACAGGCTGGCGGTAGGTAGTTCACTGACCCCTGCTACAGAGATGCCTAAATTGGAAATAATCACTTCCTTGTAACTGGGCTTTGTCAGAACAGATTTAATTGAATTATTTCTTATTTACCTTTCTCTCTTATTAAGATCAAAATTTAACTGGTTTTTGGATCTATTGAAGCTCGTTCAACCTTTTTATTTTCAACCAAAACTTCTGATTAATGCAGAAGAATGTCTTAGAACCCTTAGTATAAAAGAAATTTAAAGGGAAATGGATAGTGGAAAGGAGAGGTAAAAGTTGAGTCGATGTTGGTATGTCTGAGCCATCGGATGAAAATTCAAAGCTACAATAATAGGTTACGTTATCTGTTGTTCTCTGAAAAATTAATTCCCTGAAAAAAATCCATGACACCCAAAGTTATGTTCAAAATCATTCTTTTTTTAATTGACAAAAATTGTATGTATTGGCCGGGCGCGGTGGCTCACGCCTGTAATCCTAGCTCTCTGGGAGGCCGAGGCGGGTGGATCGCTTGAGGTCAGGAGTTCGAGACCAGCCTGAGCAAGAGTGAGACCCCTGTCTCTACCAAAAAGAGAAAGAAATTAGCCGGACAACTAAAAATACATATATATAAAAAAAAAAAAAAGCCAGGCATGGTGGCACGTGCCTGTAGTCCCAGCTGCTCGGGAGGCTGAGGCAGAAGGATTGCTTGAGCCCAGGAGTTTGAGGTTGCTGTGAGCTATGATGACGCCACCGCACTCTAGCTTGGGCAACAGAGTCAGACTGTGTCCCAAAAAAAAAAAAAAAAAATTGTATGTATTTATGGTGTACAACATTTTGTTTTGAAATTTACATACATCGTGGAATGGCTAAAGTGAGCTTAACATACGCATTACCTCATATACCATTCTTTGTGATGTGAAGGCTTAACATCTGTTCTCTGAGCAGTTTTCAAGTGTGCGATACATTATGTTATTAACTGTAGCCCCCACGTTGTACTATAGATCTCTCGAACTTATTCTTCCTAACCAAATTTGTATCCTTTGACCTACATCTCCACAGCCCTCCCCCAGGCAAATCATTCTTGATAATACTCTGAGGAGATAATGGCATCATGGGGAAAAAGTAAACCATTAGATATTTTTCTTTCTTTTTTTTTTTTTTTTTAAACCCATCTTAAAAAAACATGGGTTATTACAACCACAATGACTCGGCATGAGGCGTCTCCTGGGGCATCAGTGACTGACTGGGGTTAATGACCCAAGACTCCTGCCCTGGGCCACCACTCTCCCTCTAATCCCTGGACATGCCCTGCACTTCAGATACGTTCCTGAGTCATGACTGGTTGGAAGTGAAGAAGCTACGAGGCTTTCCTACTTAAAATGGCTCACGGATTTCTCTCTGAAATTTGTTTTGCAAGTGGATATTTTATGTGTCACTGTCTTCAGGGACTAGAGGTGGAAGGGGAGGGGAAGGGCGCACGCCCTTGCTGCGCCTCAGACTGCTGCTGAGTCGGCAGTGGCTGACCCTGAGCCAGGGCCTGGGTCGCAGCGGTCGCCGCACGTGCTCTTCTAGCAGGGCTCCATCGCGCTTCTGAGCACTCAGCGTCCTTACTTCTTTCCCTTTGACGTCTTGACAGCTGCTACCATTCCTAAAGGACAGATAGAGTTTTTCAAGCCTCCGTGCCCTTCACAAGGAAAACAGAACCAAATTATATAAACATCTTGAAAAATCCTTAAACTTAGATGTTAGCGCGAGGTTCTATGTAGCAGCTATTCCGCAATGCTGTAAAATCGTCAGATGGGATAACCGGGGTCTCGGCAGAGAGTTAACAGCAGCGTCGGATAAAGTGAAGTATAAAACCGTAATGACAACTCTGTGTTCATCTTTTGAGGTTTGCTAGATTAGAATATACAGAGCTAGTGGCAGTCCAGAGTGGCAGGCCCAGATAGCGTCACTCAGGTCTCTTGACACATGCTAGACGGCAAGGTGGTGACTCATGAGGTCTACCTTAGCTTAGCGTCTAGCGTGGCCAGGCCCTCTCTCTGTAAACAGAATTATTTCTATCCCAGGCCTGAGGCCCTAGGAGCTTTAGAGGGTCAGGGGAGGGGACTATGGTTTGGCATTTCTATATTTATATATACAATTGCACTAACTTCAGACAAGAAACTGACAAAAGAGAAGGGTTTTTTTTTTTTTTTAAGTCCTTGAATCACTTGTGGTTTAATACTGTTATTTAGGAGAAACATTTTTCTACTTAAAATTGTCTCACCTAGAAAACATAAAGCCCAGAGTATAATCAGCACAGATCTGTTATTTTACATGTATGAAAAAGCAGTGTACACAGGCACGCACACACACATACATGTACAGTAAGTATATTTTTCTTAATGAAATCCAGTCCCTCATCTCACCCTCCCTCCACTCTCATTTAAAACTCTACCAAAAATACTGCTTCAGAGCAATTTTAACATCAAAAACATTGCAACTTGAAAAGTTACCACAGGGCGTGTGCATTACCTAAATTTAGATCAAAGTTAGAATAACTTACTTTAAGAAAAAACGATTCTTTCACCTCCTGCTCACTTTCACCATTCCCAAATACACATTAATTGTATCTCCTATTAATTGCTGCACAAGTTTATTGAAGACTTTTATTTCAAGTAATACAATGAGTTATTTATTTAGTAAAATAAAACAAACTGTTACAGTGAGCCTAAATTGTACCATTAACTATCTTGTTATTTTGACTCAGAAAAGAGCCATTAAATTGAGCGTGTGTTTAACCTATTACTAACTTATTAAGGACAGGAAGTACTTCGATCATGCTATTATACTTAAAATAGCATTTTTTACTGAGTAGAGTACTTAAACAACATTTGTTTCTACAGCATTTCCTCACCAACAGGAAACAGTGACAGAAAAATTTCCAATATGTTTACCAACTTTTAAGTTATATGCTTATTTACACAGTGGAGCATGGTTTATACCTAACCAAATGATAGTATTACGTTCTTTCTAATGCTACTGGGACACTTACAATAGGGTTTGGAAATAGTTTTAAAAGAATGTCTTTTTGGTATTTGACTCCATTAGAAGGGCACATCATATTTTAAAACGGTAGTGTCCTGAAAATTTTCCTCCAAATGTGATAGAATTGTATTACCATTTCTTAAAAATTTTGTGTTAGGCAAATGTGAAATTAATTACACTTTAAAATATTTTGAAAAGGTATTTTGTAATTTATTAGAATGCTTACATTATTAAAATGCATGTGCTTTTTATATTTCCTTCAGAGAACAAGTTGATTTGGATATATAAAAAATCCTGAAATCAGAAAAATGAAAAATTAAAGAAATCAAGTCTAATTTTCATTTTGTAGAACTTTTATAAAAATCTTTCTGACTCATTTTCTGCCTGAAATAGTTTAACTACTCAAATTGATGTGGCTAATTTGAGCATTCAAATAGATGCCTAAGCAAAACTTTGAAGTATCTTGGCAAAGCATTTTAAAGGAAGGCATTAATCTTTTTGTCTTGCAAAGAAATTGTGCTTAACAAAGTGGATAGGGACTAGAAGAACTTTTGATGAGAATTAAAGCTTACAAAAATTTAGGGGAGAAAATTTTTATCAGAAACAATGTAATCAAATTCATTCCTTCCAGAACTTACACAAATACAGAAGAAAATGCTATAATCATCAAATTTTATCACCACACAACCTAAGGGGTATAGATATTCTGAACTTTATCTTCTTGAAGAAGAACATATAAAGTAAACTTATGACAATTAACAAGGAATAAACACAGGCAATGCAATATTATTTCCAGTGGGGGAAATTTTATAATGAATTTTTCAAATGATAAGCTGAATGAATTCAAGTAGTGTTCATAGTTTTTATGCCTCTCCACAGAACCAATTCCTTTTAATATCACCAGGAAGATCCTGCATGGCTTTCTGAAGACAAATGTATTTAGTTACTTGTCAGAGCTAAACTGATCCACAATTGAATTGGATCAACTCTTAAAGTGGCAAAGATCAAAATTTGAAAGTCAGTTTAATACTTGCTTTTTAAAAATAAAAATCATTCGAGGAAAATAATAGATTTAAATTTTTAAATTAGGAATTATTTGAAATAAATTTAAACCATCCAAATATATTTTAACATGCATATATGTCTATAACATTAAACTTACATTAAAGTCATTATATTAGGCCGGGCGTGGTGGCTCACACCTGTAATCCTAGCACTCTGGGAGGCCGAGGCGGGCGGATCGCTTGAGCCCAGGAGTTGGAGGTTGCTGTGAGCTCGGCTGATGCCACGGCACTCTAGCCCGGGCAACAGAGTGAGACTCTGTCTCAAAAAAAAAAGTCATTGTATTAGACACTGGAGTAGGTTACAAAGAAAGAACCAGGGATACTGTCATCAGAACTCTTGGAAGTATGATCGTTATTTTTCCATTCGGGATGGTTTACAACATAATTTTATTTGCATAAAAGGTTAGAGTTAAAAAGGAAAGGAGGGAGTCTAGACCCAGACTGTTGTTAATATATATTGTCAAAAGTTTCTTGTATGTATATCTGAGATTGAGGGCAAATATAAGTGTGCCCATTGAGAAAAATAACATGTTTTATTTTATCATTGCTTACATGAACCTGTTTATTTTGGATGTTTCTCCTCAAAAGCAATCTGCAAGGCCTCCTCAAGAGGCAACTTATGACTTATTACAGCCTACCTCCCTCACTCCCACATTTAGAGCTTCCGCTTTTGGGGCAGCACTGTAGTGGGAAAACTTGGTTTCACAGAACAGAGATAAACTTCACAGTTATTAGCTCTTCTTTCTGATCTCTAACTATTTTCATGAAAAAACTATAAGGATATTTACCACACATTTTTATGACACATTTTTCTGAGAAATGAAATTATAGGAATCTCTATGAAAATTTTTAGTTGATCTTGGGGAAATTTTTTAAATTCTGTGTTAACATGGTTAGAAGATTCATCTCGATGACTGGGTGCCCGTCGCTCAGTTCCAGGCACAGTCCTTGGAGGGCAGTACGTGTTTATGCTGAGAATTTCTGTTCATACCTTTATGTATTCAGCAAAACGTGATAAGGAAGGTTTACAGTGGAGTCACTTTACACGTGCGTTTGAAGTGCACAAAGTCAGTTTTGTGCATTCAGAAGAAAAGAACAGATGGTTATTTAAGTAATATGTCAGCAGTTTTGCCCACCATTCAGCTTGATGAGTGTGTGTGCCCTAGCGGGGTGGCATGAGGTGGGTGGCATGAGTTTGCTGGGCTTGGGTTCCCCTGCGGCTCTAATATTGTGAACATGTAACTACAGGCTTTTTAAATGCAGCATGGCCCCCTCATCAACTACTTCATTTAGGACTCAGCCAAAGAACTAGTAAGGTGCTGCCCCTCTGGAGGAAAAACTGTGTGCCCTTGGAGGGGACAGACAGCACAGTACCTTCCTAAGGAGCTCCAAGGATCATTCTGTCTGTCCGTGACTGTCTGTACTTCAGGATGCTTACTTTGGAACCTAACCCTTACTTCAGATGTAACTAACTCCCCCACGTTTTGCCTCGCTCTGTGGTAGAATTGAGTGGCTAAACTAATGGAAAAAATGGTGTTATAATTGCTCTAATAATGCATTAAGAAAATGGATCTCCAGGTTATTGCTAAGCTAGCTGTCTCTGAAAAGACACAAATAAAATGTCACTTTATTCTATCCTTCTTAACTTGAGAAATAAATATATCCAGTCAGAAGACATCCCATATACATATATTACATTTGCCATAAGTTCCAAAAATCTTAGCAAATCCAACCTCTACATGGGGGATAGGAATTGTATATAGGATAAAAACGTAAGCCAGTCTGCTTTCAGTGTAACTCATTACCAGATGTATGACACGTATTTCATTTGATTTGCCAATGCAGATGAAAGGTCTAGTTGTGGTCAAAAATTCAAAGTCCATCCAGTGACTGACCGCCTAACTTCTGTTTTCCACCTCCACATCGAGAAAATCATTCATACCACTTTTGCACTAGGAAGCAATCCTAGCATGTTAACTCAG
Organism: Propithecus perrieri; assembly: GCA_963574695.1. NCBI lineage: Eukaryota > Metazoa > Chordata > Mammalia > Primates > Indriidae > Propithecus > Propithecus perrieri. Next base: position 34,657 of record CAUYRB010022597.1, read on the forward strand.
TCATTTTCTTGTGTGATTGGCACTGATTTTACCTGGCGCATAGATAGATTCTACTTAAAAGAATGTCTGTAAAATCTAGAATAGATTCCAGGTTAGCTTCCTGGAAGAAAAATGCTAAGTATGAAATAGTGGTGATACTTAATCCTATGATTTTAATGTTGGTGATTGAAAATGAAATTTAAGAAAACAAAAAGGGGGGAACCCTAAGAAACATTTTTATGGCTTCTGTACAATCAGGTTAATAAGTGCTATGTTTGGGGACAACCAGTTTTTATCCTGCCTTCCTACGTTTGTCACCTAAGCTGATAAATGACTAAAAAAGCCATTGTCATTTGAAACTGAAAGTGCAAGCAGACAAAAAGCACCACTCAGATTGAAAAAGCAATGCTCAGTTCATGGTTTCTTCAAGCTTATTTTGCATCCCCCCTTTTTGAAAAAGAAAACGGTCGTAAAAGGAGATGACGATTTGTTAAATGCTCATTCAGTGCAAATTTGGATCACATATTATACCAGTGTTTTGGTTTTGTTGTTATTTCTCAGATTTAACCACAAAACCTAGACCTGGATGGTAAGTCATAGTCCACTCCAAAATTAATTGGAAATATACATACTCATAATTAATAGAATGATTAGCATAAAATAAAGTCGAATTTATAAACTGACAATGTATCATAATGCTGGAAGAGCATTTTCATTCTAATTCAGCCATCTCTTTTTATAGATGAGGGAATTTAGGACCAAGAGATTAAATTACTTGTCCTTTGTCAATTTAATTTTTTAAAAGATGATCGATTAGCTGTTAAGCCTGAGGTATGCATGTATCTGCATCTCTTATTTGGCTGTGGTGCCTTGTACCAGTTAGGTCTGTGATTGCAAACGGGCCTGTGGTGCCGGCTCCTGGAGTAGGACTGGATAAACTCTTCTGTTTGTTAACTACAGCCTGGCAGTGAGCTGGACAACTTGGAGGAGATTTTGGATGATTTGCAGAATAGTCAATTACCACAGCTTTTCCCAGACACGAGGCCAGTCGCCCCGGCTGGATCAGTTGACAAGCAAGCCATCATCAATGACCTCATGCAACTCACAGCTGACAACAGCCCTGTCACACCTGTTGGAGCCCAGAAAACAGCACTGCGAATTTCACAGAGCAGTGAGTATGAGATACTGCTGGTCATGCCAAGAAATGTCCACGTAATCGCTGTCAGAAACAGAGATTATTAAAGTCTGGTGCAAACAGCTTAGTCACTTCACGGTTTTTGTGATCAAATAGCTCCATCTACTGTCTTGGTCTTTTGAAACAGTATTCAAGATGGATTCTAGTGAACAGGGCTCTCTAACATGCTCTTGTGGGTAATTTAATCAACAGATGCAGGGAGACTGACCTACATTGATGAAGTTCTTCAGCTGGTTGTCATATTTCCCTTCACTTCAGTTACTGCCTTCAGACATGGAGTTTTAAATACATTTTGTGTGTTTAATATAGAACTGAATACTTAAAATATAGAAAATTAAAGAATTATGCTGACTTTTTGGGAATAATATGCTATTAAAGATTCTTCTGAAAATATTTAATCATCATACATGAAAGGGCTACACACATTAAAAATATCTTGCCCTATCTCTTAGGAATCCTTACATAAACATCTGTTTTACATGATATGTTTCCTAAGTTTAATTAGTTGTCTGTTTATAAAATACATCTGTTATATTTTATTTTAAATTTTTTAGTTTAGGATAAATTCTTTATTTACTCTGCGCACTCAGTTTATGAACTAGGTAATACCTGAAGTTGTATTGATAGTTTTACATGGAAGAAAATATGTTCTCTGTAGCAGGCTATAATTTATAGAAAGATAGATAACCTCTTCAGTGTTAAACTGATGAAAAGAATGATTTTTCCTTTCAAATACAGTTCGATCCAGTGCCTAGCATTTGCTCTCAAATCAGAAATGGCAGCCATCAGCCAAATCATAGAATGTCTTTAATGTCTAGATCTTTTCTTCTTAAGTGATTTCTGGCCATTCTGAAAAGAGTAAAACAAAAGATAGATGAGTTTTTGCTTATTATCTCTCAAACCTGCCTTTTTCTTAGGCAATGGGGGGGGGGTCTTAATTCTGGACCATGGGAGATCACAAAGTCAAATAGTTGAGAGGCAGGTAAGAAACACACCAGGTAGTTCATGCTCATTGATGGGGAGGTAATGAAGGGCTGCGTGGGAACTCAGGGTTCCTCTTCTACCTGTATCTGCTAATGGTATTGCGAGTACTGGATGGTAACCAGATAACTAAGCCGGAGAAAGTCATGATTAAGCATGAACATAGTTTCCATTCCCAGCCCTAATTTTTCTAAATATTTTATATCCGTTATTAATTGTTAAGAACTTTCTTTTAAATGTACTGTTTTAGACTTTGTTTATATGATTTAGAGAAGATAAGGTACTTGATGTTATATATTTAATATGTTATAATTTATAATAATCTTAGTATTTTTAAAATTTAATAGCATTAAATTACAGGATATCAATGTGATACTAGTATAGTGCTTAGTACACAATAAATTCTTGTGAACTAACCATAAAAATTATTTTAAATCTTAAATGTGTCCAGAATTCAAAGAAGCTGTACTTAGCAAAATAAGCAGGGCTCTAAAGCTTTAATTTAATACTGCTCCAGGTAACAGAGTTCACACTTAAACATTTTAACTTCCAATGAGAGTAGCCACTTTTAATCTAATATTAATCCTAGGAAAATCCAGTTAAGAAATGATATTCTAATGTCCAAAGTACATGTGTTTAGATTTGGTGCTATATACAAGAGATACTTACAGCTTCTTATCTGTGAGAAAGCAGTACTCCTAAGTACATGAAAAAAAAAAAAACATACTACCGGTTTACTTAGCAAATATAGTTGACTATTAGAAATTACTATTGGAGGCCGGGCGTGGTGGCTCACGCCTGTAATCCTAGCTCTCTGGGAGGCCGAGGCGGGCAGATTGTTTGAGCTCAGGAGTTTGAAACCAACCTGAACAAGAGCGAGACCCCGTCTCTACTAAAAATAGAAAGAAATTAATTGGACAACTAAAAATATATCGAAAAAATTAGCCGGGCATGGTGGCACATGCCTGTAGTCCCAGCTACTCGGGAGGCTGAGGCAGGAGGATCGCCTGAGCCCAGGAGTTTGAGGTTGCTGTGAGCTAGGATGACGCCACGGCACTCTAGCCGGGGCAACACAGTGAGACTCTGTCTCAAAAAAAAAAACAAAAAAAAAGAAATTACTATTGGAGAGAAAAGCATATGGTAAATAATACACATTTGGTTTTTTTGTGTGTTTTTTTTTGCAAGGTCATCAAGAGTTAAATGAGATACTTGATTACATTACAAGTCTACACTTTGGCGCTATGTATGGTTTTTGTCTGTAAATTTGTCTTTTATGTAGGCATTTGGTCCCTGATGTGCATATCTTTGTCATTTTACAGATGACATTTTCCCTAAACACTACTATTGTTAATATTCTTTTCCATTATCCTATATTAACCTTCAATTTTCATTTGTTTTCTCCTTAGCTTTTAATAACCCACGACCAGGGCAACTGGGCAGGTTATTGCCAAACCAGAATTTACCACTTGACATCACATTGCAAAGCCCAACTGGTGCTGGACCTTTCCCACCAATCAGAAACAGTAGTCCCTACTCAGTGATACCTCAGCCAGGAATGATGGGTAACCAAGGGATGATAGGAAACCAAGGAAATTTAGGGAACGGTAGCACAGGTAAGGGCTCAAATGCACTGTTACTTTATTGGCGGGTTATTTAATTTGATGACGTATTCATCCACATAAAGCTAGTAAAATTTTTCAGATGAACTTTTTATGTTAGAAACTAACATTTTAAAGCAAGAAAATTCTACACATGTCCACTGTGAGAATGGCATATCGGAAAGCATTCCAATAAACTGACCTGTTAATTCTGTGATCATTTACTTTACATAATTTCTAATCATTAATCCTATAGCCTGGCCTTCACTTCTATCCCAGTTACTATTCTAGGCGCTATAGGGTATGTGTGAAATAAATTGGTGATTGCTAGCTTCCAGTGATCATTTGCTGATACCCCCAGAACTTATTAATTGATGAGTTGTGTTTGGAGAATTTCAGAATGAAAGTTTAAACTTCAACTAACCTTTCATGCTTCTAGGTGATGTAATTCTCATTCAGAAATATATTAAAAATAAAGGACTTTAAACAGTAGTATGTCTAGCCTAATAGTGACTTTCAGATCTGGCCCCGGTCTCCATTTTTGAAGATGGAGGATGTTGCCTGTGATCTGGTTTGGACCTTGACCTACTATAAGTTCAGGTGTCTGCCAGGTCGTAGTCACTGTCACAAGGGTACCATATCCCCACATTTCCATCCAATTCAGGCTAAAAATCACTGGAGTAGCATCGATTGCTGTAACTGCCACATCCTGGCCCCTGTCACATCTATTTATTACAGATCCAGCAGGATGCTGGGGTTTCTAATGAAGAGCTGCTCACAATGTACAGCTTTCTTCCTTCATTTCAATGAAGTGCTTAAAACAAAGGCACAGAAAGAATTAGATCTTAGAAAAAGAACTTACAGTTGTGGGTGTTTTAATTCTTCATATTTTATTTTTAGCTTAGTCTGTAATCCCTGTACACACATTGCCGTTTAGATAGTTAACTGAATGTAAGAGTTCAATTTGAGGGGAAAGGTGGATTTTTTACTTTCTGTTGTTAGTAAGGAATTTATGGGAAGTGTGAATTATGCTGCGTTAAAGTAGCTTATTCATTCAGTGCATATTTATTGGGTACCTACCACGTGTGCCAGGCTCTGACTACTCCACTAATTTGTATATTCACAGAAACAGTACCATATTCATTTTATGAATAAATAAATATAAACAAAATTTTTAAGATAAATAAAATACTGATGTGTATAAACTTCTATAATAGAAAAGGAGCCAGTGATTTATTAAGGCTTATCAGCATATCAGATACAAGAAGATCTGAATTCTTGTAAGAATCTTATGTAGAAATTTGGGAATAGGCCTATATTAAAATCCGAATAGCCTAGAGCTCACTGGTGCCCAGGCTGTGAAGATCATACAATATCCCTACTCTGTTTCAAAAAACAAAACAAAAAAACAGACTGAAAGGGACTATCCCAGTTATCACTGCACTAATATTGTTGAATTATGGATGATTTTCCCTTCTGCTTTCTAGACTTCCTATAATCTTGTTATATTATTTAGATAGCAGATTTTTGGAAAAGTAAAATGCTTTTCTCCCATAATATTTTTGGATGGTTCAAATCTAAAAAAAATTTTTAAATATGTATTAATATAATGCTCTTCTCACTTTTTAAATCTAATTACCTTTCTCCCTTAATCATCCTCACAGCACATTCTCATTTTACAAGTGAAGTAACACCCACAATACATGTTCTCTCCACTTGTTAAATACACTCTATCTTTAGGTTTTTATCATAATTAAGGAAAATGAAAGCAAGCTGTGTATTTGAAAGCAGAACCTTTATACATCTACCATTAAACACTTAAAAATGAAGGGACCTCATTTGGGGGTTTTCCTCTTTGGAATGTCAAGTTTTAGCAAACGTCTGGCCGTTGGCAGCATCCTGGGAGCCGGGTCAGGGTAGCCCAAACACGTGATCCTGTTGGCCGGTATTGTGCTCTCATTGTTCCCGTGTAGCCAAATAACTGCCAAAATCTCAAGTATGAAAGGATTTTTACAAATCTGTCCTAACCCATTCTGGATCTGTATAATCAGGAATGTGGTGGTCCCTGTGTATTGAAGTAGTAGGAGTTCTCTTGCCCTAGATATGAAGAACTGTAGTAAATATCAAAAAAATCCTATAATTTCCCCATTACTTAGAGGCTACCCTTGGTCAGTTTTGCAGTTAAACAAATTCTAATACTGTGAAAGGGATTCAAGGATTTAAAAGTCTGGCATAGGCTTCACACAATGTTCTCTGTGTTTTTAGTTTACGATTAGAGTATTGATTATCATTTTTTACCTTGTTCCTCTTAGCCTTTACCTCCCTTTTGGAAAGTAAAGCGTTGACGTGTATATCAGCTAATGTGATTCACTTCCTGAGGAAGGAAGTTGGGGTTATCCACACGCCACAGCACCTGTTTCTGAGTACAAATGGGAACAATTTTAACAGCTTTTCCGAACTATGAAGAGTGGCAAGTCCATGTTACGAAAACTTTATAGTAATCGCCAACTCTTACTTCTTAGCCAAGGGCCCACATCTGCCCAATGAGGGCCTTAGCTATTGGGCTAACCGGAGTTCAGAACGATTGTCTCGTTGAGAGCAAGATCATCTGGTGTTCATACATGCTAAAGATGTTTTCAGTTGCTGCATCTCTCAGTTTTCTTTGGCTTTCATGCAGGAATGATTGGTAGCAATGCTTCTCGGCCCACCATACCATCTGGGGAATGGGCTCCACAGAGCTCAGCTGTAAGAGTCACCTGTGCTGCTACCACCAGTGCCATGAACCGGCCAATCCAAGGAGGTATGATTCGGAATCCAACAGCCAACATCCCCATGAGACCCAACGGCCAGCCTGGCCAAAGACAGATGCTTCAGTCTCAGACCATGAATATAGGTAAGGTGGTTCCAGTGCTCTTTCCTTTCCATTTTTATGCTTTCTTGGAAGGTATCAGCTCCATAAGGTCTTTCAAGACATGCATCTAATTTGCAGTTGAGGTAATCTGCCCATGGGAAGGTGACAAAAGTGGGATTTTGCTGGAACTCTGTATAGTATCTCAGAGAACCAACTACCTCTGTGATGTTTTATTTTCATTAAATTGCCTAACTTCAACTCTGGGGAGAAGTGAATGTTATATATAATATGTTACATATATATTATATATAATATTATATATAAATGTTATATATGTGATATTTTTAAAATGAAGAAATGGTTCAGTGGTACATCAGTAGTTCCTGACTCTGGACGATCATGAGAATCTTTTCAGGAACTTAACATGCAGATTCCCGGGCCCCCATCCTAAACTACTAAATCACGCTCTCCCAGGTCCTCACTGAAGGTCTCAAGGTCTTACAGAACATCTCACAGAATGTGAGGATCACTAGAATTCTATTTGGAGACAGTTCACATGTTATTAAAATTAATGATCTGATACATTGTATGGTACCATTTATATGAAATGTCCAGAACAGGCAAATCTATAGAGATAGAAAGTAGAGTAGTGGTTGCCTGGAGCCAGAGATCTGGGGGGAAGTGGGGAGTGATTCCTAATAGGTAAGGGATTTCTTTTGGGGAGAATGAAAACGTTCTAAAATTGATGGTAGTGATGTTTGTGTAACTCTGACTATACTAAAACTCATTGAATCATACACTTCAAATGGGTGCATTATATGCTATGTGAATTATATCCCAATAAAACATATTAGAGATTATTTTTCTAATCATTGATATATTAACCTTCCTCTTATGTACATTAGCGTAATTCTGATAAGTTAATGTTTATGTTCTTTTCATATATTTAGATATTGCACAACGAGGAAGAGCTAAATCATTCACAGAAAGATGCCAGGGTTGTTTTGACAAGATAGCGCAGAATTCTCATCCTAACTCTGGCATCAGTTTTCTTACTTAGTTATTTAATTGCTCGGAGCATTTTCGCTTGTTGTTTCTGAGAGATGACATTTCTATTGCCTTTCTACATCGAATGCATTCAAAGTCATGAGTAGTTCCCAAACATAAATTTATATAATTTGAAGCTTACATGAAAATGCTAAGAATAACCAGATCTCTATGTAAAGAGAAATTTTAACATATTTATTAATTTATTTAAAATCATAGTAATGAGTTCTTTCTATCCAGAAATTTAATTTATTCTCAGCCTTCCTACTGAAGAGCATCTGACTTTTGGGCTTGAAATATGTAGCTGAATTTCTCTGATTTTTAATAAACTCAAAAAAGCTGTGAATTAAACAGAAAATTATCTATTTTAATGAAGACAGGTCTGTAGATAATGATAATACAGTATTTATGTAAAAGCTCGTGTCATCCCTTAGCTTTAAAGCCTCCAGAAGAACTTCCGAGAAAGAGCATGTCTGAGCTGTGTGGGCCTCCTTTCCACTGCACGCTTCCGCTGGTGGAGGAGCTAACTGAAGTGCAGCCAGGAAAAGTTTAGGAGCAAGTGGTCCAGACCGGCACTTCTTAAAAGGATGTTCCAGCACCCTGATGTCCTCGCGTGGGGTCTGCAAGGCCAAAACTGTTTTCGTGATAATAAGGCACTATTTGCCTTCTTCATGCTTATTACGGTGCAGTAGAGTTTTCCAGAAGTCACATGCTGTCTGATACCACAGCAGATGGCATGTGGAAACAGAGGATTCTGCTCTCTTCTATTAATCCAGACATGCAAGTGATTAGCGAAAATGTAAAACAATGCGAGGAAAAGAGTGTTTTTCATTTCGCATTGAAAGATCTTGTTTATATTAACATATAATTCATTTGTTGTGATTTTTTTAATGGATTAGTACTTTTTTCTATATGCGAGTTTCAATTTCCAATACAGTAAATGTCTAAGAGATAACGCACAGGAACAAAAGCTCTTTTTGAAGAATATAGGTGCTCCTGAGTGCTAAAGGCTTGGAACTGCTGGTCTAGGATATTCCCCGAAATGGGTGATTAGTGTGGATATTTAGTGCCTTTATTTCTATTTCAAAACCAGAATTTTATCATCTTGTTTTCACCTAGATAATTCTGTCTTTTCCATTTTCTATAAACTAAATATTTGACTTTCTATTACATAGCAGAAACAGATACTTCCTTACTTACAGCATGTAAGATTTTTGGGTTTTTTTCTTTTTTAGGGCCATCTGAATTAGAGATGAACATGGGGGGACCTCAGTATAGCCAACAACAAGCTCCTCCAAATCAGACTGCCCCATGGCCTGAAAGCATCCTGCCTATAGATCAGGCATCTTTTGCCAGCCAGAACAGGTGAGTGCTGAGCGCATCCAAGAGAGTAGCAGTTCATGAGTTCTGTAAGTTATTTTTGGATCTATGCCAGAAGTTAATCTTTTCCTTTTGACCAGTTTTCGTTTATTCAGACTATATCATCTACTCAGCAGGGAATAAAGTTTGGAGTGGGAAAACCAAGAATCAGCAGAACTAGGACATGCCTTTAAAGAAATTACAATTTAGTTGAAAAATAAGATATGTGCACTGATAACTATAGTATGAGATAATATGCAGTAATATGCAGTATAAATGCCCCAAGAGAAATAAGCCGTGTTTCAAGAGACCATCCAACTGGAGTGCTGGGGAATGCTTCAGAGTCTTAAAGAAAAGGTCTCATTTTAGGAGGCAGAAATGAGAGGGAGCCAGTCCAGCTGGCAAAAGCAGCACATCAGAGGCCCAGAGTAGAATTGCTTTCAGTCGAATCAAGGCAGCAGGCCATAGAGGAAGAACCTCAATCAAGGCAATATGGCTCATCCCACCCTGGCTGCCAAGAGTGGTGGGAAGAGAGCGTCTTGTAGATGGCCATGCTGTCGCACTTGGGGTGCTAGTTTCTCAAGATCCTTCCAGCTCTTTGATTGTAATTTCGTGATAACAGTGGGTAGTAGATTTTTTTCTAGATATGTTTATCTGATATCTTAGAAACCCACCCATTTCCGTGGAAACTTGTACATGATATAGTACAAGTGTATAATAATTAAATCAGGCACCTGATAGTTGTTTTTGAAAGAAATGTAAAAGATTAGTTTCTAGGGAAAGCCAGGCCCAAAATTAGGAATTTTACTGTTGCCCAAACAGATGAGAGTTGTACAAAAACAAAAATGGAAGCAATTCCACAATTACACTTGGCCCAGTTACAGGGTTAGCTTGTTCAGTTTGCTGAGCAAGTGTCTGTGACTTAGCTCTGCCCTAGTCTGTTGTTGCTTCTGTTAATTGTTAGTTTTCTTTGTGTAAAAACTGTGCAGACAAAACATTTTCATCACTTTTGAAGTTATCTCAGTTTTCCTAACCACTTATCTCATGTCTTTTATTTTAAATAATTCAGTTTGGAAAAAATTTATTAGCAACTTTATGGTAATCTGTAGTCATTGGAATTCACATGTGATGGATAGCAAAGATTCTGACTCTTCTGAAATAAAAGAAAAGCAATGCTTTTTTTTTTTAAGTCCCCTTTATAAGTATCACACAGTTAATATTTAGGAACAGGTTTTTTAATGCTTATGAATCTAGCGTTAGTTTATGTGTACATTTCAAAATGGCAGTAGTTTAGCCCTTAAACCTGTAATATATCACATATACATTTATTTGTAACTTAGAAATTTCCTTTCTTTAGTTCCATTGTGGTTTTTTCCCTTCATTCATCTGGTATGTAAAAGAGACATTTAAAATATAGCCAAAAATTTATGGATAACTTTTTAAAGATTTTTGTTGGATTTATTAAAGGAGTTTTCTTTTGAAATAGAGTCGTTGCCTTTCATAAAAGACTTCTTTTCACATTAAGTCCAAAATTTCTGAGTTAATTTGGTTTTCTCTTGTTTGAAATATATCCATAAGAGTAAAGTTTCTTTCGTTGATGCTTTCCCATCATTCAGTAGTTGCTATCTTGGTAATAATAGAATTTTGAAAATTCTTATGAAAAGTGAAGAAATGGTAATGGTATGTGATTCCTCAAACAAGAGCTGAATTTGACCTTATTCTCCTCCTTATTCCCATCCTTAATGACCTACTAGTCCATAAATATGTAGATTTTCAGGTATGGGGTTTCTGTTGATTATGCATCTATCTTCTGCTAAATTATTATTTACTGTTTTGTACCAGCTTGGGGCCTATGTATGTTTTTTCCATCCTTGTTTTAATATTATATTTGTCTGCTAGATACTATTCAGATTGTAACTATATTTATAATTGCCCCACACATAGGAAAATAACTTCTTCATTATGTTAGTGACCATTTATAAAGTTGAGATTGGAGGTCTAGATCAGTACTTTTTCTATAAGCCAAGCATACTATATGATGTCTTTAAGGGAAGTGATATAACTCATGGTGTGCCCAAATTTATATTACCAGGCCACAATGCCACGAATTTTTCTGAATATAAAAGTGGTTTTTAATATGTAGTACAGCTAGATCAGGAACCTTTTGTTTTCATTCACTGGAAACTTACTGCACCTATGCTGTGTTTATGTTCAAGCACTGGGCCAACAAAGAGATAGAAGATACAATTCCTGCCCTCACTCAGCACCGTCTGAAGTTGCATGTTTAACATAAATGCCGTTATCAGTTCAGCATAGCACAGTCAGTGGTGCAGAGCGGAGAGGAGAGTGGGGTGGGGTGGAGTGGCTATGAGGAGATAGGCAGAGCCCTGGTGGAAGATGGGATCTCGGGAACATGGGAAGGATGGAGTGAATGCCAGAGTCTTGGCCTTCTGGTGTCTGGTGGTGTGTATGGCATCTTTTGGAGAAAGATCAGTTGCCCAGTGTGGCTAAGGCTCACAGGGAGGTTTGTGGGCATTGAGTTTGGAAGTGTTGGGCATTACCAAAGGTATTAATATGTGTCCTTGAATTCTACCACCTACCACCCCATCCCAGTGACTTAGACATTTTCCTGGGAGAGCTGAAGAACCACATAAGAATTTTGAGTGGGGCCGATGTGCTCAGTAAAGTGTGCTTTTGGGAAAAGGAACCTGAGAGCATCATATTGGGAGACTTAGAGAGAGCCTGTAAGCTAGAAAGTTGTTGGGGAGGTATCTTGAGGGTCCCAGCTTGAGTTGAAGAGGGCCTTGACCAACCTAGAAAAGCCTGGAGGTACTGTTTTACTTTTTAATCTATATATTCGTTTGAGTTTTGTTTTGTTTTGTTTTAAGAAAAAGAAAGCATGGAACAAAGATGATTGTTTCATCATTATGTAGAGAATTGTTTAAATGCGGACAAACATTTGCTTTCGTTTTTTGTTTTAAGTATCTGGTGTATTGCTGGTCTGCCACAGGGTGGAGTGGTCTTACAAAGGCATGAGATAGTGTCTCTGCTTCCTTCTGACACTGTATTTCAGGCAGGTACAAGACTGGGAAGTCTGTTGGTGCAGAATCCATGTGGCCTTGCACAGATTAGATTTCATAAGAGCCCGTCATCAGCGGAGAATCTGGGGTGGGAGGGTTGCATGTGCATGTAGCTTCTGAAGAAACAGAAGTTGAAAATTACAGCTAGGCAGAGAAAATACTTGAATGCCTCACTTAACTAGCATCTTTAGGAAACGAGGTGTCAGCGAATCTGGGGAATAGCCAGCATCTACTCTTGGCTGACATGAACTCTTTTTCGTGAAACTTGCCACGTCCATATGCCAGTCATTCTTCACTGGGGAATTTCCTCCTCTCTCTGCTTCCATGACAGATGGTCTGTGGTTTTCTCCCTCTCGTGGCCAGTCTGCTTTGTCTGTTCCTCCCTCCCACTCTCTAGGGGAGCGGTGGCGTGGCCCGATCACACTTGAGTAGAAAAAGTTACTTCTGGGACAACGTGCACTGTGGAAGAGAAGCGGGAAGGAGCCAGGAAGCCTCGTGGGTGCTTCTCACTGAGCCAGGCAGTGACAGGCAGGGGCAGGAGTGGGAGGAACATACGCCCCAAGGGTTTGGCAGGCACCTGGGAAACCAGTGGCACTCTGGTGCAGAGCTGGAGTTGGGTGGCTGTGATGTCTCAGAGGCTGTGGGAATGCAGGCTTGGAGCCGGGGGCCTGCAGGCGAGGAGTGGCCTCCAGGAAACACTCAACTGGGAGATCTCCTTTTAAAGTGACTCGGGGTGAATGGAGAGCATAGATTGTCGTTAATGCACCCTGTCATAACTGTTTCCGTACTCAGCACATCAGTGTTTCAGGATTCTAGGCCAAAGTAGCATATTAGACCATCTAAAAAGACGTGGTGTACTGAACTGGGTCAGATAGATAACTCCATCCCTTGGTAAGTTTATTCTCATTCGCTTAAGAAGGAGTTTGCTTATCTGTAAACTTTTATTTTCTCCAAGACATCATGTAGGAAATCTAAGAGTACAAAACAGACTTTTGGTAAAGTACAAGTATCATTTTCCCTTTCGGTATTGAGGTAAGTCAGAAGCTCTTTTTAAAAAGCTCCTCTAATTTGTCCATTATTTTCATTTATAAGAGTTTTTTAAATACCATAGAGTTTGGAGTTTAGTGTTCAGCCCAGCTAAGTTGAATCTAGCTGCAGCTGAGTTCAAGAAGATGAATGGGCACTTCCGCAGGCTGGCAGCTGGATCTAGAGCTGTGGTCAGTGTCTGGGCTTGGACAGGCAGCAACTATGGGACTGCAGATGGAACTGGGAGCAGGACTGGCGGCGATGAGCTCAGGCTGGGTACCACCTATTGAGCCTAGGTACAACTCAAGTACTGGTGCTAAAGCAAGGAATCCTCTGCTCACCTTTCATGATCAAGTCCTGTTTGAAAATGAGCACTTAACATTCTGACTAAATTCACCTGGCATTTAACGAGGGTGCAGAGTGTGCCAGGGATCGTGATAGATCTTTTCACAGGCATCTAATTCAGCTTTACCACAAACCTGTGAAAATGGTATGCTTTTTCTCATTTTATAGAATAGTGCAGCCACAGTTACAGAATCCAGTGTAAAAGTTAAAACTTCTGACTCCCCAAGTCCAAAAGCACGGTACAACACAGCTGCCTTGGTGTACTTCAGGCACAGAAGAAGACAGAAATGAACAGTGTTGTTTCAGACTGACTCAAAGATGAGGTTTTATTTAGAAATCATTCAAAAGTTGGCCAGGCGCGGTGGCTCACGCCTGTAATCCTAGCACTCTGGGAGGCCGAGGCGGGCGGATTGTTTGAGCTCAGGAGTTCGAAACCAGCCTGAGCAAGAGTGAGACCCCGTCTCTACTAAAAATAGAAAGAAATTAATCGG
>CAUYRB010022598.1:0-39438 GCA_963574695.1 Propithecus perrieri
CTTTAAGAAACAATGGTGATATAGCACCTCTTGTATACTCCTGGATAGAGCTGGAACGCATTCTACTAAGTGAGATATCCCAAGAATGGAAAGACAAGCACCACATGTACTCACCATCGAATTGGTATTAACTGATCAACACATAAATGCACGTATAAGAATAACATCTATTGGATGTTGGGCAGGGGGGAGGGGGGAGGAGGGAGGAGGGGACGGGTATTTGCATGCACAAAGAGTGCAATGCGCACCACCCGAAGGATGGACATATTTGAAACTGGCACTTAGGGGTGGAGGGGGCGTATGGGCAACATATGTATCCTAAACATCTGTACCCCCATAATATGTTGAAATAAAAAAAAAAAACAAACATAGAAGAGTACATAAAATACAATCTTGTATGGTGAAAGTCAAACTGTAAGAGCAATAGGGTTTAAGAAATGGAGAAGTCGCTGTGATTTGAACTTCTCGGAAAGAGTTCTTGGAGGAATTTGTACTTGAGCTGAATCTTAAAAGAGGTTTTGAATGAAGGGCAATGGTATTCTCGACCTGAGAAAGGCAAACAGAAGTTTGAATGTGGTTTTAATGAAAGAGCGTGAAAAGAGAGGACTGACCAGAACAGGGGACACGGTGGGGAAGAGTTTGAATTTGTAGGATGGGACCAGAATACGGAGGGCCTAGAAGTAAAAGTCAAAAAGCAGTAAAAAACCAGGCATGTTCCAAGATTCAATTTGTTTTAGCCCATGTGATCATCTAAAATAGACACCAGTATTCTTGTAGAGCTTGAACTCTGCCAAATGAAAGTAATACACTTAAATTTTTTTTACCTTATTATCATGTAAGTAAGCCATATGACTTATTTTTAAATCACACAATCACATATATACAGATAAAATAATAGGATGTCTGTTATTTACTTCAAGATAGTCTGACACTGAGAGAGGGAATAGATGAGGATAGAGATGAAACAAAACTGCCTATGAGTTGGTAACTGTTGATGCTGATTGGTGGGGGGAAGCATATGGAATTTCTTATACAATTTTGTCTACATATATTTTTATGTTTGAAATATTTAACAATAAAAAACTTAAAAAAACATTTTGCTACATTATCTGTGTGATGCATCATCCTTGTGAAATTGGATCTCCCTACTAATTTTTCTGACTTTCACAAGTGTATAAAACTAGAAAAGTAACCTACGGAAAGGTAAATACATACCTGCACACACACACACACACACACACACACATACATACTCCCGAAGAATGAGAATATGAAAAATGTCTCAACAACTGTCTAATTATAATACATTCATTCATAATTCCTCTTAACTTTAAAGACAGTAAGATCTTGGCCTTACTGACTTTTAATCTTATAGGTACAGTCTACTTTAATGCTTTGCACAGGGGATGCATGAATACCTTTTATTCTGATGATTTTGTTGAGCAAGTGTCCATGTAGGGCATGTGCTCTTCGTTGAATGGTGTGCCTTGCCATGTGTTGAAACCAGTGTCCACATCTTCATGTAGTCACTCATTTAATGGCTCTCTAGTTAAATCATATTTTTTTCTGTCATAATGATCAGCTATGTATCAATTATTAAACACTTGTTTATTGTGCAGTGGAGCCAACACCGAATTGGTTATTAAAATTTCCCAAAGAGCCAATGAACAACTTGCTAAATTGGAAAGCTTTTGGGGAAATTGATTTGGCTTGGATTAGAATCCCAACTCTGCCTCTTGCAAGTTATTTAATATGTTCGAGCTTCAGTTTCATCTATAATGAGCCAAAACTACTTACTTCAGAGAGTTGTTTAGAAGATTAAACTAGATTTGCCTTTGCCAAACTCTCTTCTCCTGTTCTCTCTTGAATCTACTCAATCACATTGTCACCTCTACCGGCGCTACTGAAAGGTCACGATGACCTCCATGTTGGTATATCTAAAGTAACTTTCTCGGTTCTTTTCTTACCTCTCCTACCAGTTGTTCCCCCCCAGAGAGATGCACAGCCGTTACTTTCAATTAATTTAAGTCTTTACTGAAATTCATTTTCTCAGTGAGCCTTCCACGCCTATCCAATCTGAAATTTCAACCCCTAATCCTGCATTTCATATTCATATTTCCTGATAACCTTCTTAGCACTATTTAATATATTTTACTGATTTTTATTGTTTATTTTTGTCTCATTCCCTCCGTGGTTGCTCCCCTTCATCCCCCCCATATAAGATCCACGAGGGCAGGGATTATCTTTTTTGTTTTTTTTTACTATGTATCTCTAAAATAGTTGCTGGCACACAGTAGGTACTCTGAGTATTTATTGAGTGAATGATCGGATGAGACAATGTATTTGTGTCAGGAAAGTGCCTGCACACAATAGATGCTGAGCCAAATTAACTTACTCTTTCCCCTTTTAACAAAACAGAATATTATAATAATTATTTTAATTAATGTTGACAATAATTTTGGAAAAATTACATCCATAAAGTATTAATATTAGTATTTCTACTATTCTGTGGTGTAGCATTAAATATTGTCATAGATATTACGATATTCCCTTTTTTTTTTAGAGATAAGGTCTTGCTCTGTCACCCAGGCTGGAAATCCTGGGCTCAATCAATTCTCCTGCCTCAGCCTACCATGTAGCTGGGACTACAGGTGTGTGCCACTATGCCTGGCTAATTTTTAAGAATTTTGTACACATGGGGTCTCACTATATTGCCCAGGCTGATCTTAAACTCCTGGGCTCAAACGATCCTCCCATCTTGGCCTCCCAAAACATTAGGATTACAAGCATGTGCCACCATGCCTGACCAATATTATGATATTCTTTAATTCATTAATTTATTTTTTCAACACACATTTATTGAGTGTGCATCATATACCAGGCAAACATATGCAAAGAGGAATAAAATGCATTGCTGTTTTCCAAGAGTTTCCAGCGTAGTGGGGGAGGCAGATACAAAAAGAAATCAACAGAGTAAATGTAATCAGAGTCATTTGTGGTGGGGAGGAGACCCAGCCCTTTCTGAGGGGCCCAGAAATACCCTCAAAGGAAGTAACGGCTGAACCGAGTGTTAAAAATGAGTATGAGCCAGTTTCAGGAAGAGAGGATACCAAAGCACGCCAGAGAGGGAGGCTCATTTGAGCAAAGAACCAGGTGAGAAACAGCCTGGTGTGCGTGCATGTGCGTGTGAGAGCGAGAGTGATGAGTAGGGAGGCATGGGACCAGATCTAGCATTGATGAATTTTAAAGTGGCGTGTGGCTGGATGCCTATTTTCATCACATCCCCCTTCTCACGCTTGCCCTTTCTTTGTGGCTAACGTATAGGTGCAGTAACCTTTGTCACATCTGCAATCATAAACTTAGTGCATTTGTACTTTTTTATGCCTTAAAATAGTCTTTTTATGGGATCAGGACTCTCTGGAGTATATAATGACTACATGAGAAAACAATGTTTTACAGCTATTATCAGTTAAGACACGTAGAGATGATTTAGAGAGGTTAAATATTCAGGTTGAAAAAAATAATAATTTTCTATGTCGGGGGAAAAACATCTCTTGCTTGGATCTTCTAGAAACTTGTGTTATAAAGGAGACAATTTGTTCAACACAACATTTTGCGCATAGAGAAAGAATTTTGCTTTTACTGCCTATAACAAGCCAAATGAGACTTTTTAAAACAAGAGCATAATACTTTGGTAAATCACAATTAGGTACAATTTTGGAAATTAAGAATTTGGAAATTAAAAGCCATGAATATTCAAAAAGAAAATTTCTTACAGTTTTATAAAAAAGAAGAGTGCTAACATTTTAATTTTATTTTCTAGAGAAAAATAATCTTGTACTTGTCAAAAAGGAAAATTTTGATACTTATGTAATGACTTCGTGCAACTATCACATTAGAGTCAGCCTATTAACCTCAAGAGAGCAATATTGAAAAACACCATCTATGATTATTCTTCGCAACAACCTTGCAAGGAAAATACAGAAAAAAACCATACTATTTCTATTTTGTAAGTAAAACAATACATACATTTCAAAGAAGACTCACACTTGTATTCCATTTGTGATGCAATGGTTCATTACAGGTGCAAAGCCATGATCCAGGTCATCAGAAAGCAGCTGTAATTTGATTTGGTCATCTTAATCAGGAGCTCTGATAAACTGTTTTACTATTACTGCAGGTTACTACTTGTTTCCTATAATCCATTTCTCCCTTTGTCCTGGCCTCATGCCTATACAACTAGTGACTATATTTCATTGCTTTCTTGTAGCTGTATGTGACCTTGTGACTACGTTTGAGCCAACGGGATATGAGCAGATATCAGTGACCTGGTCTTTGACTCTTTCCTCTTTCCTGTTTTCCGGAAAACGGACATATCCCTGACCTTGTTTTTCCCAAGAAGAAAAGGATAATATGACACAGTTGGAAGACAGAATGTGGGTCTATGAAGGATGTCGTGGAAGCGAGAGGCTCTCCTGGTTTGTACTGGCCAATCTGTTGTGTGAGAAATAAACTTCTACCTTACTTTAGTCCATGTGTTACTAGCTTCTTTATTACACCTACTTAGCTTTAACACTAATTAATATAATTATTAAATATATTTATTTGTGACTGATTATGAGACAGTCTAGACAATTGATGAATTCAGACAACTAAGAGCAAGTTATTGAAGTCATGTCTAAAATCACTCGAAATAATAAAATACAAAAACAATAGATGCCGGTGTGCACGCAGAGAGAAAGGAACATTTATATACTGTTGGTGGGACTGCAAATTAGTACAACCTCTGTGGAAAACAGGATAGAGATGCCTCAAAGAACTAAAAGTAGACCTATCATTCATCATTCTATCCAGCAATCCCACTACTGGGTATCTACCCAAAGGAAAAAAAATAATTTTATCAAAAAGACACCTGCACTTGAATGTTAATGGTAGCACAATTCACAATTGCCAACCTGTGGAATCAATGCAAGTGCTCATCCGTTCATGCGTGGATTAACAAAATGTGCTATGTGTATGCCATGGAGTAGTACTCAGCCATAAAAAAGGATGAATTAATGCCTTTTGCAACAATTTGGATGAGACTGAAGACCAGTATCCTAAGTGAAGTATCTCAAGAATGGAAAAACAAACAACACATGTGCTCGCTATCAAATCGAGCTAACTGATGAGTCCACACATGCTCAGAAGAAAGTAAAACTCAGTGGAAATCAAGGAGGGAACATGGGGGAAGAGGGGAGGGGCAAAAACCTACCTAACAGGTACAATGAAAACTATTTGGCTAATGGGCACACTTACAGCTGTGACTCAAGCATTGCAAAAATGATGCATGTAATCAAAAACATCTGTACTCCCTTAAAATATTTTGAAATTAAAAAAAGAAAAGCTACAATCAGCAAGTTTAGTTTTGTGAAAGAATAATTTAAATATCTAAGTTATTATCATGCATGGTATAGCTTTTTTTATTTTTCCTAAAAATAGTCTTGGTTTACAGACTGAGTTGAGCTTTGAGTTCTAGCCAAGTTTTTAGTGACTAAGTCCAAGTGACCATTGTTAAATAGAGGTGGAATAAATGTTTTATGTGTGTGTTAAAAAAATAACTAATGTTCTCCTTTGTAGTTTGTTTGTTTGTAGCTAATTCATCAATAACTTTTAAAACAAATATTGGAGTAGTTTCTCTGGTTAGATTTTATTCATAAGAGAGTTTCTTTTCAATATCATTTTAACAGAATTTTCCTGCTCTCAAGGGGCATACATTCTAGGACAGAGAGACGATGATATATAAGTAAATTTTAAAATATGCAATAAAAATTCTGATTTCAGGAGGTGCACTTTGAGATGACTCCTACTGAGTCATGCCCTTATGTAATCCCCTTCCCTTGAGTAGGGGCAGATTTGTGCTAAGCCGTTGCCTATGGCAAAGGTGAGGCAATGCCACTTTCATGATTATGTTACATTATATTAGACTCTGTCCAGAGAGTTTCTCCTGCTGGCTTTGGAGGAGCAAATAGCTATGTTGTAAGCTGTCCCTGGAGAGGATCATGTGGTGGGAGACTTCAGTGATGACTTCTAGGACTTAAGTATGGCCTCCAGCTGACAGCTAATAAATGGGGCCTTCAGTCATATGTTGACAGTTAATTTTTCTCCAGTCTAGCCTCCAAATGAGAACACATCCAGGCCAACATCTTGAATGCAGCCTTGTGAGAACCTGAGCTAAGCTAATCCTGAACTCCTGATCCACAGAGACTGGGAGACAATTAATGTATGTTGTTTAAGCCACCAACATTGTGACAAATTTTTACACAGCAGTAGAAAACTAATACACTGATATGGGTGCATTTTATGAAGAAGACAAACAAAAAAAAAAACAAACCCACACGAATCCAAAATACTACCTAACTAATTCAATTTTGGATCTCTATGGATAAAATTCTTATTCTTCTTATTTTCCTAAAGCTTCAGGATAGAAGGCAATAGAATCATTCACTGAAATAATTGAACTCTACAGCAACAATAATAAAAAAACAGCTCATCTCATGTTGCGTCTCCATCTGGACAGTCACTTCTAATAGATGAAATTTCTTTCGAATCTGCTCTTTTTAATTTTTTAAAAAATATTCATCTGTACAACAAAATTATTTGACCTATTTTTGCTTGCTTTTTAAAATTGGCTACTGCCATTTCATGTAGCAAATTGTGATAAAAAGGACAGAGAGAAAAATAAACATTTGTAGTCTAAGAAAATTCTGTTGTAACAATTTTTGGAAATTGCTCATATTTCTTATACTTAGAAATTACATTATAAAAGATATTTTTCTTAAGAAATTGTAAATACAAACATTTATAATTAGGTACAATTAAATTACTTTGAAAATATCCCATTAAATTAACAACCTATAGCTTGGAAGTTTAGAGCATTATTAATTTATTAACATTAACTTTGAATTCATTGGTAAATATCAAAACTCAGTATTCTCTCAGGGCATGTCTACATAACAGCAAAATTTTGTTTTAGTGAAAGTGCAAATGGAAATACACGTAGGTGTAAATTTCTTAACAAGAGGGATATTAAATTGTATGGAGGGGTTTTATTCTTTAGTTTCTCAAACTCAATCTCTATCTCCAGAAATTCTGTTTAATGGGTCCCCATGGTTTCAGAAATGGTGACAAAGAGAAGTGAAATCCCCATGCACCTGAGTTTTTTATTAAGTCTCCCAACAGAATTTGATACACTCTCAAGTTTGAGATCTACTGGTTTATTTAATCTCAGCTCAGTAGGTCTGCTGTGAAAAGCAAAGGTTTGTAGTGATGCTCTAATCACAAGAACCAGTTACTTGTCACCATCTTTTAAACAAAATTTGCTGCTTTAGGTTTCAAGAATTCTCAAAAATTGATATAAATTATGTCCCTGGTTATTAGTAGGGCTTTTCCTCCAGCAATAACTTTGAATTCCTAGAAAACAGGAGAAGGAAGTGAACGGGAAGGAAAGATTGTGTGTGTGTGCATGTGTGTGTTCAAGCATTGACGGCTGGGTGTGCCAGTAGGAGAAATTAACAGTTACGTGCTGTAACCAAAATATCCTTGCCTGGTTGTCTAACTGGTAGTCAATCTTCAAGGCTCGGTTTACTTATCAACTCCCTTAGGAAGTATCCTTCCTCTTTCAGGTAAAACCGGGCTCTTCTTGCTCTCTGCTCTCATAGTATCCTGAAAATACCTCTCCAGTATATGTCATGACATTTTGGGGCCATCTTTCACGACTTGTGAGCTGAGCCACTTGAAGCAGAGATTTGACCTTGTCTGTCTATCCTATCCTCTCCTAAGTCCCCAGCACAGTGTATGGTGTGGAATGGGCTCTCAACACACGAAGAAAATTGCAGTTGGAAAGTGATGGAAAAGGGTAAAAGTAGAAAAATATGCAGGTAAGAAAGAAGAAAGGGCATATGGGATAATACTATAAATCTTGATAACTTCTTTGGGTTTCTTATTCCTTTAGAATTTGCTGCCTGTGGCTCTTTTTTTTTTATTCCACTCATTTTTTCCCCATTCCTCTCTTTGATTTCTACCGTACTGATATTTAAAGTTTTAAAATTGATGATACAGCATCCCCTTGCTGCTTGCCTTATGATTTCATGTTACTAATGGTCTTAATGTCAATAGAATTGTTTAAAGTATAATCATAATCATAATTCTCCTCTTTAGTCCTCTATTCAATAGTAAAAGTAGATGTAATCACTATCCTAGTGTGGACATGGATATAGGAAAGAATAAATCCTCTTAAGAGGGCAGGAAAAACTCAAGTTGCTGAGCATCTATTATATTTCGGGTGCCATGTTGGAAACATGTACTTAGATTATTTCATGTAATCCATCTATCAATGTTTGAGGTAGGTATTATATTCCACAAATGAGAAAGCAGTATTAGAGAAGTTATGGAAATGAGTCAAAGTCTCACAGCTGCAGAATAAAGGAGTCACATTTGAATGCAGATCTGTCCTACCAAATTCTTATGCCTTGTATCCTCAATAGCCAAATTTATTTGTGAAGGGTAGAGTGGCTCCTTCAGAGCCATCTGTGCATTTTAACATATCCGAAAGGCTGCACCTGCTGTGAGAAGGATCTTGCCTTATCCATCTACCACCTATACTCAGATAACCCTCAAATCTTTGACCAGTGAGTGTCTCCCATATCTAAAGTCCCCCCATTTCTATTCTCAGAACAATTATTGCCTTATTTTATAAAATATATTAATATATTTAGGTTTCAATGTTCCATCTTGACAGTAATTTGTATAAATATGCATGCTTTCCCTGCGTACATACAGGGATTCAGCTTCAGTACAGTCATCTATTTTCATATGTCATTAATCATTTCAGTCTAATCCCTGAAATAAACCTTCCACTCCAAACAGGATTACTTTTCACACCCTAAAGAAATCAGGGGATGATTTTTGTCTCTCTATCTTTGCTCACCCTTTTTGCTGGAATATTTTTGAATCTGTTGTCTATCTATACATTTTCAAAATACTATGCATCATTCAAGGACCCACTTGCATGTACTCATTCGTCTGCATTGAATTAACTTCGGGGAGAAGGAGATGCTGAGTTTTGGTAGGGATCTCACTTTCTAAAGTACAGGAGAGCAAGAGACATTGATCTGGCAGGTAGCAGAGATACTCTAAAGCTTAGTGTCTGAAGGAATGTCAAGACCAAGTATGTTTCAGACAAGGTGCAGGAAGTCCACCCAAATTCTAGGTGACTTCCATCCTTGAAATCTAGTTGGATTGCAATGGATTTGGGAGATATTTTAAATAGAGCAAGCCTGCTAGCCAAAGGGATGGAAATACAGAGATATGCCTCAGCCTTCTGAAAGAACAGTTGCTAAAAATTAGTGAACCTTCAGATCATAGTTAATGGCTGGGTTTTAGGGTAGAATTCCAGTCCTACAAAGGAACTGAACTAAAAGATGGAGTAACTAGGCAAATGACAGAGGAAGAAACAGGTAGAAGTCCAGTCCCAGGTACAGGAACAACAAAGAGATAAATAGAGAGTGCTATAAAAATTGAAAGATCACTCCAACTCTGCTTATATATTAATTAACTAATTAGTTCAGTCAGTAATCCATTAAGCATTTATTGAGTACCTTTCATGTATCAGGCACCAATGCAGACTAAAATGAATAAACCACAGTTCTTTAGAGTGGGAAAGAAAGATAAATATTAGGGATTTAACTTGAATAATATTAGTTTATGGTCCAGGAAAAAGGAAATAAAAGCTAAGCAGGATATTTGGGCCCCATCGAAGATAAGTAGACTTGAAGGATGGGTCCCTGATTTTAAAGAAATAATACTGGATTGATGATTGATTGATTGCATGCCTTAGAACATATCCTTTCCCCCTCCCCCCCACCACTTACACTGTTTTGAGACTGGATTCTGAGCGGGGAAATCAGGCAGACCACAGATTTACAATTAAGGGAAAATTGAATCGTGGGGTGTTATTTGGGAATCTGTACACTGGCATTTGTTCATGGCATATGTGTCCGGGCTCCATTTGGTTTTAGAGGGCCTTTAGGGGCAGTGCGAGGTGAATATGCATGATCTTGTCTCTACTTAGCTCCGTCTTCATCTCCAAACACTCTCCCTCCAATCTCAAAACAGGCCAAACATGTTCCTGTTAATGCCTTTGCACTTACTATTTCCCTTGCCTGGAAAGCTGTTTCTGTAAATGTCCACACAATTTAATCTCTTACTTTGCTCAAGATACTGCTCCAAGAGGGCAGGGACTTTGTTTTATTCACTGGTATGTTCTCAGGATCTAGACCTGTTACTGACACATAGTAGGTCCTCGGTAAATACTGGATGAATATATGCATGGCTACCACAATTTGGATCTAAGATACAACTGTTTACCAAAACCCACCTTACGGTGGGCCCAGCTGTCTGTCATTTTATCTGTTTCAGGATTGTCCTAGGAAACATAATAGGTCTGAGTCTGCTTGGTGGGGCCATTAATAAACGCATGCACAAATGTCTGAGGGAGGCAGATGCAGGAGACACCAGTGGGGAGTGGCATGCTGCATCATTTCCGATGGCACACATGCAGGTTGGATCTTTACATAGCTAGATGACAAGACTCTTGAAGGTGCTTAGGTCACAGTTAAGTAGCCTTAATAGCAACTAGCCTGAGGTTGTGCATATATGGATATTCAATGACATCTATTAAATGAATGAATGATTTGATATTGACATTACAAAGCTACATGGTTGAGAATTACTTAAAATATCTGTGATGACTTCTTTAAAGTTATAATTTAGTTTCAGATTTATAATAAAATGAACTTTTATTATACCATTTCAGAAATTAGAACATCTTAGTGTTAACTTGAAACATAAGCCAATATAATATTCAATCAGATAAATGGAATGATATGACTATCACAGGACTGAGAAAATTAAAGGAGTTAACACATTGTATACATTTAAATAGCTGGGTACATAATAAGATCCCAGCGTTGAGTAGCAATTATTATCATTAGTGCTACCAGTAGAAGTAGTAGTAGCGTTGTACTGTGGTGGCGCTCGCTTGCTCTCTCTCTCTCTCTCTCTCTCTCAACCAGAGAGCAAATCTTTTACAGCAGGAACCACGTAATATGTTTCTATACACAAGGAAGAGACACTACAAATGTACTGGATAAATGAATGAATTCTTCCATTTGAAGAAATTTTCTATCTGCAAAAACAAAAAATAATTATGCTCTTTTTGGAACAGTGCTGTTACTGCTATTTGCAGAGTGGATGGAGAAGGGAGGAAAAGCAAAGGTTTATGGTGAGGAGTGGGCTTCAGGATGTGACAGAGCTGGACTTCAGTCCCACTTGCTATGTTGTACAGAAAAGTTAACTTCATCTTTCTAAGACTCAGCTTCCTTCTCTGCAAAAGGGGAATACCAGCAACTAGGTCCCAGGATTGTCTTGAGGACTTCATGAGAAAGAATAGTGAAAAATTCACAGCACATTATATGCATATTATTTTGCCAATTTTAGTAATTATTATAATCACTCAGGAGTCCATAATTGTATCTTATAAGAAGTACAGAAATTTAACAAATTTAACATATGACATATCTCTTTCTTCCTATTATATTTTATGGAGTTAAGGATACTGACAATAAGACAGGTTAAGTCAGTAAGCGTTTCTTCTTCATTTATTTGGAAATGCATCATGCTCTGTTTCGGGACAACTCCTGAATTCTTGTCTTGTATTTTTATGAAGAATTTCATTTGTTTGACTTGTAATCCACAAATTAGATGAGGAGCCTGTGAGGGACTGTGTCTCTGATTGTGTTATAGTGCCAGCTGTGTCAGGGACTGTTCCATATGTTGGGCATCGTGGTACTGTAAAAGTATGACTGACTGAACCGTAGGCTGCAAATTGTAAGTTTGGGTCCAGGCTCCCCACTGCCATTAGTAGTAGACCCAAAGACTGGTCTCCAAGTCCTCTGTGAAGCCATTTCCTTACATGTTAAAGGAGTGCAATAATCTGAGTGCTCTCAATGGCTTGTTGTGAGATGAAAATGGGTTGATATATGTATAAATGCTTTGAAAACTGTCAAGTGCCACACAATTATATGGTAATACATGACTAATAAATCAATAATGATTTATTGATTGATGCAGAGTGAGTGACTAATTTCACCACTGCTGAAGGCATTTAGCAAGTCACATTTGTGTTGCATTTTCACAATTGCAAATACCTGAATTAGAATAAGTTAAAACACATGATTGATTTGGGAAAACTGTCTTGAAGATAACTTATGTTCCCTTACATTAAGTATCACACTTAGATTTCATTTTTTGATTATTCATTATCTTTGGAATTTCTGCTTATTTCATATTAACATTAAGGGAAAATAACTAGTTTGTGGTTTAACTCTGTCTTCTACTTAATGGTTGTGAGAGGATATTTACTACTCAGTTGGTTGAGACATACCAAAAAATGGTCCTTTATCAAGAACACATAATGGTCAAGATTGACAAGGGAAAATTGTGGTAACGTTACCTGAAATCATTTCAAAGATGCTAGACTGTTGCCCCAGATTGCATACTTCAAGTGGTGGATAAATAAAATGTAATTAAATACTTTTTATGACTCATAGATTTTAAGAATCATCAAGTAGGCAGTAAAATTGGTAATTTTCCTTTTGCACCTAAATCCATTACTAATGGCCAAATCTTTCACTGTAGCAAAATGATAATCAAGACAATGTTGATTTCATAAATATAGGAGTAACTCTGTTGCATTTTTAAGGCCCATGTATTTTTTGTATCCTTGGTCTTACCTTATTTATTAAATTCTTACTATAATTTTCTGTCCTTAGTGATAGTCAATATGTGCTGAGTGACTTATTTGGCTAATAGTAAAGTAAGATTCTTAAAACACTATTTCAGAGCAGAGTGTCATCTACTATGGAAATGAGATAAAATCCTGAAAAATAAAATCTGTGAAAATATCAGCATCTGTTTTTCTAGATATGATACTTAAAGAATTAAGTTATATAACAAGCAAAAATGTTTTTTTAATGAACGATTTCAAGCATACACGAAAGACAAAACTACAAAATGAACTTCAATATAGCCATTACCCAGATTCCAAAATTATTAAGATTTTGCCATTTAGGCTTCCTCTGTCATTCTTTTCTTCCTCTCCTCCTCCTTCCAGACTTTTCTTCTTTCCTTCTGCTGAAGAATCTTTAAGCAAATCCATCTCACCCAACATACTTCCATATGCATCTCTACGAAATGTGAACTTTTTCCTATGTAACCATGATGCCATTATCACATATGATTAATGTAAAAATAATATTTTTTTGGCATGATTTAGTAATCAGTCCATACTAAATTTCTTGCATTTGATTTGCTTGAATCAGAATCCAGATAACGTTCACAAATCACTTTTGGTTGTTTTAGTTCTTCACCCTACCTTGATCATTCCCCTCTTTTTTTCATGTGATTTACTTCTTACTGAAACTGGATTTGTTGTTGTAGAATTTCCCACATTTTGCATTTGTTTCCTTGTGACATCATTTAATTTGTTCTCCTATCTCCCATAATCTCTCTAAATAGAAGCCAGCTCTAGAAGCTTGAAGAGATTTAGGTACACATTTTTTTTTGTCTGGAGTACTTAATAGAAGATACTATGGGCTTCATGTTACATCATTTCAGTAGGAACCACATTTCCGATTTTCTGCTTTTAATGAGACAGCCAGAACTACCTGTAGGAAAGTTTCAATCTACTTTTTATCTAATGATTTCATCTGTTGATATTATTGCCTCAATCAATTATTTCATTAAGGGTTGCATAATGGTGGCTTCTAATTCTATTATTCCTACCATATGTGTCAGCTGCAATTCATCTCAAAAAAATAACTTTCTTACACCATTCAAGACTATCTGGTTGCCCTGAAATGCAATTTGCCCAGAGGTAAGATAAATGACTATTTGTTTTTGTTCCAATTGCTGGTTTTCACAGTAACTAATGCCCTAGTAACCTCTTATAGTGACCAGTGGGGTCTTTCTCTCTTTACTTGCTTGTCATTATTAATTCAAAGGTTTTGATATATTCACATGTATCAATCAAATGTAGCCATAATTTTAGATTTATACACAAAAATTGCAAAGATAGTATAGAGAGTTCCCATTTACTCCACACCTAGTTCTCCCTATTATTAACATGTACATCAACATGAATCATTTATCACAACTGATGAAACAATATTGATTTATTATTATTATACTTATTATTATTATTAACTAAAGTCCATATTTTATTCATGTTTCTTTAGTTTTTACCTGTTGTCCTTTTTCTGTTCTAGGAGCCCATCCAGGATACCACATAACATTTAGTGTCACGTCTCTCCTTAGGCTCCCCTTGCCCGTGACGGTTTCTCAGACTTGCCTTGTTTTTGATGACCTGACAGATTTGAAGAGTACTGGTCAGGTGTTGTAGAATGTCCCCCAGTTGGGATTTGTCTAATGTCCTTCTTATGATTAGACTGAGACTATGGATTTTTCAGATGAAGGCCACAGTGGTAAAATGCCATCTCATCACGTCATGTCAAGGGTACATAAAATCAACATGATTGATCATGGTTGATGTTGTCCTTGATCACCTAGCTGATGTAGCGGTTTTCAGATTTCTCCACTATAAGGTTACTTTTTTTTCCTGCCTATCCATACTCTACTCTTTGAAAGGAAGTCACTATACGCCATTCACACTTAAAGGTGGAGAATCTGCATATATTATTTGGAATTTTCTCCATAGGAGACTTGCTTCTGTTTATTTATTTGATCATTTATATCAGTAAAGACTCATAGATATTTATTTAATATTTTGGGTTATAATCAAATACTGCTTTATTTATTTCATTGCTTAAATTGTTCCAGTGTTGCCTTTTGCGAGCTCTTTCAGTTGACTCCTGTGTCCATTTGATATTATAACTCCTGGTATTGTGAATTTTTAAATTTTGTTTTGTTTGTGGGCATTTCTTTACTTTCTGGCACTATGAGATGCTCCACACACATCTTATAAATTTCCTGCCTCTGTTCTGAATAAGCTATTTCTCTAAGGATCTCGGATTTCTTTTCTTAAAAAAAAAAAAGAGGTATTAGAAACCAAGATATGGGTGCTAGATGTGTTCATTATTGCTGGGGTATCATTGCCTTTAGGCTCATAATTCCTTTTGATTCTCAAATTTTTCCATCTTTGTCCAAACAGAGTCCTTTAAGTTGGCTCCAATGTTCCTCTTCAATGATTCCGTTGGCCTTTGATAGCTTCCTTTTTTTCCTGGCACAAAAAGAGTCTCCAAGGCTCAATTGGTATATTGATCTAGAATTAGCTGTTACTCCAAGAAGCTGTGGATCCAATTGTGGGAAATGGTATTTAGAGTCAAATCTGGGTGCCTTTTTCTTTTACTGGGTACTTATTGTTTCTAGGATTTTTATAATGAGCATAATTAAAAAATACATAGTTTTGAAAAGGAAAAAGAAAACGTTCATACCAATTTCCATCTTCCTTACATTTATATTTGCATTTCTTCTCTATTACAATGAAGTTTTTGGTTTTCAGCATGAGAGGAATATATGTGTCATGTATGTATTTAGTATATGTATAAAATATATATAGTATGTATTAATATATATATGTGTATGTATTTGTATATGTAATCTTAGGGTAATAACATATTACTACTAAAAATAAAATCAATGAACAAATTTCAGATATTTTTGCAGCTCTTTTTGTCTTTAGAAAATATTTCTACATGGATATATAATCAAATATTATATTCTAATGTCACTTAAAATGGTTGTTTTCTTTGTTACATTATTAATTTTGTATGCAATTGAGTTTATTCATTTCTACTTGTTTTTAATTATTAGAGTGATGGTTTAAATTTTAAAAATACATGTATTATTTACATGCTTCCATCATTAAAAGTATATGCAAAGAAATCTTTTCATTCCTATACCATTCACATCATTCTTTCTCTAACCATATAGGTAACTATTCATATTTTTTCATTTTTAGTTTTTCCTTCAAATGTTTTCTTTTTTTTAACTTAAAAATATATCTCAGCAATCACTCCATATGAGTGCACAGAGAACTTTCTTATTCCTTTTATACAGTGCATAGCATTTCCTTCTGTGTATGTGCCATAGTTTATTCAATCAATCCTCTATCAAGGGATGGTTGTGTTCTTTCCAATCTTTTACTATTACAAATAATGTCACGATGAATAACCTTGTGCATTTGTCACTCTATATCTTTGCTAGTGTATTTTTTCCTCCTTTTAAAAGTAAGGATAACAAAAGTACCTTGTAGATTTGTTGAGAGCATAAAATGTGATGTATAATGTGTTTGGTGTAATGTCTGGCACATAATAATTGTGGCTAAAAGTATAATTATTATTAAGTTCAAAGTGATATAATTCCTATTGCAGGGTATTATGAGAACACATTGGGGAGGTGTTTGATCCCAACCCTGTGTGTGTGTGTGTGTGTGTGTGTGTGTGTGTGTGTGTGTTGGATACAATAAGTGTGAGTGGAAGTGGGGTAGATAGAAAAAAATGACACCTCAGCCGAGGCCTGAAGGTAGACAGATTTTGGGTCATGGGAGGATGTTTCAGGCAAAAGGAGCATACTAGAAGGTCAGATCGTGAGAGAGACCGGATGTTTTTGAGGACTTCGAGTAAAACTCAGGGTATAAAAAGAGGAATGGTGACAGGTGACATGGGAGAGATAATCAAGTGGTAGATCATGAAGGGATTTTTCTGCAATTCAAGTACTTAATTCTGAAGGTGATGGAGAATTACTACAGGATTTTAAGCCAAGAAGGAACATAACAAAATTTTTATTTCAACAAAGCTCATGCTGTCATTTCCTCTGTCATACAGGAAATTCAGGCAAGAAATGTAGGAACTGAATCATGACAGTGACTGTAGACATGGAAAGATTATCCACAGTTCATTCTTGAGACTTTCCCCTCTGACTTTACGACTCTGGCCTCTCCCCATTCTCCATTTTGGATTTCTTTGCTTATTTTTCCAACAACTGCCCTTTCAGGTAGCCATTTCGTAAGGATTGATTTGAAGCCACTATCTAACTCTAATCTCTTTTGAAGTGCTCTCATTTACTCTCACCGTTTCACATGCTACCTCTATGCAATTGACTTACATATCAGCATCTGCATTTCTAACCTAACTCTTTCTGGAATTCCAGATTGGTATATCCAACTGTCAGCTGGACATTTCCAGTTGGATTTCCTCTAAACACTTTGAACTTAGGATTTCTCAAACTAACATCTCTTCCCCCCTCCACGCTGCCCCTAAACCTAAACCCCTGTCCTTTTTTTATTTCTTTCCGCTTTACCTGCTTTACCATTTACTTGTCATTGAAACAAGAATACTCCTTGTATCTTATCCGTACACCTCACAGATATCTGTGCCTCAGGTGCTGTCAAATCTATGGTCTGAGTCTAACTTTTCTCCCCATTTCCTCTGCCACACCTTGGTCTGGCCCTCCTCACCGCTCAACAGTACTATATTATACTTCTACCATAACTTCAATGGTTTCTCTTCTTAAATTTCAACATATTAAGAGGGTACAAGTGTTTTTGTTACATGGGTGAATTGTATAATGCTGAAGTCAGGGCTTTTAGTGCGCCCATCACCAGAATAGTGTACATTGTACCCCATAGGTAAGTTTGTATCCCTTACTCTACTCCTACCCTCCGCTCTTCTTAGTTTCCTGTGTCCTTTACACCTCTATGTGCCCTTGTGTACCTATTGATTAGCTCCCACTTATTAGGGAGCATATTTTTTCCATTCCTGAGATATTTCACTTGGGGTAATGGTCTCCAGTTCCAACCAAGTTGCTGCAAACAACATTATTACATTTATTTTTATGCCTGAGTAGTACTCCATGGTATACATATACCACATTTTCTTTATCCACTCATGAATTGATGGGCACTTAGATTGTTTCCACATCTTTGTAATTGTGAATTGTGTTGCAGTAAACATTCAAGTGCAAGTGTTTTTTTTTTTTTTTTTTTTAATGACTCCTTTTCCTTTGGGTAGATACTCATTAGTGCGATCACTAGATTGAATGGTTGTTCTACTTTTATTTCTTTTTGATTCTCCATGCTGTTTTCCATGGATATTGTACTAATTCTCAGTCCCACAAACAGTGTATAAGCATTCCTTTTTCACTACATTCACACCAACATCTATTGTTTTTTGACTTTTTGATTATGGCCATTCCGACAGGGGTAAGACAGTGTCTCGTCGTGGTTTTAATTTGCATTTCCATGATTATTAGTGATGTTGAGGATTTTTCCTTTTTTTTTTGTTACTACTGTATTTGCCTTTGGGGTCTTAGTCATAAATTCTTTCCTATTTCTTTAGGTCTTTATTTCTGAAGGCTCCATGTCACATAAAACTTAAATAAATTTGTTTACTTTCCTCTTGTTAATCTGTCTTTTATTATAGGGGCCTCAGCCATGAACCTAGTGATGGATAAGAAAAGATAATTTTTTCATCCCTCACAAGTTCCAGAAGTCCAAAACGAAATTTTGTGCATTTTCTGTCTGTCTTGGGACAATAATTCCTGTCGTGGGCATATTAATACTATGTCTAGGAATACCATAAAATGATAAAGAGTCAAATTGGGAAGAAAAGTAAGATAATTTTTATAAAGAAATATTCTGAATTTATTAGGGATTTCCTATTATTTTGAAAATTTATACTGATAATATACTACTTAAAGAAGATGAAGTAGTAACTCCAAAAGAGAAATTATACAGACTTTTAATTTTGGTACATTTATTCAATAAACATATTAATGAATATCTATTGTGCTGGTGTTTCAGTTCTAGCCATAATTTCCACAGGAATTCTGTGGAAGGAACTCTCCATGCTACTAGATGTATAGTAAATGGGTTTTTGCTAAAGACAGCAATTGGTGATAAATTATAGAAATACAGGCAGTTTTCCTAGGATCAGACTTATATCTTAAATAATTACTTTAAATCACTTGAAAAAAATCCCTTTTGTGAGCTTCAGGCTCAGTTAGTCAAATAATCAATATGTCCAGTTTGGTTGGAATCTTATAAGAAAGTCATACATTTTTAAAACATCTCCACTATTCTAATAAATTACAAATGATGAGATCTGTCAATGAAGAGCATCTTATTATCTTCAAAATAAAAACCTTAACTTGATCTGATTTTCAAGTACTCTCTGAGGTAGTGTGGATACTGCCTAGTGTTTAATGAAAGGAACATGCTGTTTTGCTGAATTGAGAGCCATTTTGTGTTCTGCCTTCTACCCTGCCAAGAACTAGCTGTTCTTGAGACAGCACAAGTCACTCAATCTCTTATTGAGGAGTTAGACTATCTTTAAAGTCTCCTCCGTTAGTTAAATTATTTGATTTAATATCATCTCATTTAAGTTCATGCTAATAATGGAAAGGATAGTGGAGAGTTCTCTAATTAGTGCCAGTCCATATAAAGGCTCATATTGTGTGATAAAAAGAGATAAAATGTTCCCATTCTTAAAGTCTGACCACACTTTCCTGTTGCTAATTTGGACTTTGGGAAGTCATGTTAAGAAAAGAGAACATTTCTATTTTTATTAGAAATGAATAAATAGAACAGCATTCATTCATCTAACAAATATTTATTGAGCACCTACTGTATATCAGGCACTGTGTCAGGTGCTGAGGAACATAGTAGTGCACGAACAGTCAAGGTCTCTGTCCTTACGAGCTTCCAGCCTAGAGGGGGTTATGTACATGAATTTATTGAGATGCTGCAGTTTCTTCTCTTACAGGTGAGAAAGGCATAAGGATTGCCAAGTAATTCTATATCCTTAAGGAAGGAAGAGACCACATGTGCAGCAGATGCCAGGGGTAAATCATTTCTGCCAGCTACCACTCGCCTCCAGCCTAGCCTATAAAACAGTGGAAATTCAAAAGAGAGCAAGAGTGAGAGTGAAAATGGAAGAGAGAGAGAGAGAGAGAGAGAGAGAGAGAGCATGACAACTCCTTGTCAGGAGCTTTACGAGAACAACCTGGAGGGCTTGCCATATGTGTCCTGGGAGTGGAGAACTGCCTCTGACTCCTGCTACGTGACTATGGGCAGAGGTGCCCCCATCTGGTAGCAAAGAGAAAAATAGTGGCCCTGGGGGAAGATTCACTTCAATCAATGTGTCTGATAAGGGATTCAGGGTTTTCTTGTGGTCCCAGTGGCTACCTGAGACAGAGGCAAGCACATTGCCGGGAAGAACAGGAGGACCTCCAAAAGGCATGAGTCAGGCTGATCACTGGATGCCCACAGGCTGAGGGAGGGAAGCCTAAAGTGGGTGGAAGGACTGGTATAATCTACCTTAGAAAGGCACAGTGAGAATTCTTCTTCTTCCTCCCTGCTAAAGAAAACTCCCACAAGAGTGCTCTATGAAAGGGAGGGGCAATTGTACAGTGTCCCCTGTCTAGAAGCATGCCATGATGGCATCTGTGCCCCAAGCATATGCTCTTTCCCCAGAGACCCTCTGCTGCTGCTTCAGTGTTGGCTGGTGAGGGTCAGGGAGCTCGAGTTAGGAGAGGAGGAACCCGTTGGACATGCTGAACTCTGCACTTGGCTTCCATGCCTGAATCAGACCTGAGCTGCAGAAAGCTTTAACTTGAAGGATGATAAAAATTGTACTTATTTTATGGGTCTGGCTATTTTCAAATCTGAGGTGAGACTTTTCTAGTGACTGTGAGGGACTGGAAAAGCTGTGGGACCTGCCTGTGATTTCACCCAAGAGGAAAAAATTCCAGAAAGAAGATTTGGAGGAACTAGCCGAGAAAAGATAAAGTTGCTTCGTGATCATAAATCTTGTTCATTTAACAAGGATTGTTTCATATCAATCACACAGACACACACATCTATTATAAATTATCAAAAATCATTAGAGTGAAAATGTAATAATACATGAAAAGAGGGACATGCAGTTCACTGTTTTAAGACACTAAACATAATAACGACACAGAGCCTGGCTTCTCTTTCTCCTCCTCCACCCTCATCACTTCCTGTTCTCCATCTCCCTGTTCGTTTCTGGCACTTGGGGACATTTTTAGTTTAGTTTGGTTATTTCCGATTCAGTCCCACAGTGGGGCTGTGTAGAGATAAATATATCTGTAAGTCAGAAATATCACAACTACCGAGACTAATAATCACATTGCTTTGTCATGTTGCTCTCAGTCAGAAAGTGGTATTTCAAAGCTAGAAAGAATTACTCTTAATACGCAGTTTGCTTCTAGGGACAGCACTTGATGTTAGATCTTTGGTAACGTTGTTTTGTGGGAAGGGATCTTTATCTGATATATATATCCCCTTCAAAGGAGAATTAAATAAGAATGAGCAAGTTGAAGAAAACTCAATGTGAAAGGTTTCTTTTTCAATAATGTTAAGTGGAAAATGACAGCGTATCAACAGTGTGTTTTCTTATGGGTTTTGAACCATTTAAAGTGTTGCTAAAATATATAAAACTTTGATGTTCAGCAATTATTATGGTTGTAATATTCACTAGAACATTAAAGTGCCCCTGAGATCTATCTACTTCTCTGTTTAGTCATCTTTTCTTACTTTCTCCATCCTCTTGTGGTCATTGGAAGAGATGTTCATCCTTGTGATAAAAGTCATGCCCTCCCCCTCTGCCTTAGGATCTCTCCCATATCCTTTGCTCCATAAACGATTCCCTCTCTGTTCTACAGACTCTCTGTCTCAGGGTTTGTGTCAGCCTGTAAAACATGACTAAATATCCTTTGGGTCCTAGTAACAGAACTAAAACCTTCCTAGACTTTGCATTCCTGTGTAGCTTCTATCCAATTATTCCTGTTAGCAATCCTTTCCTAGTGGTCAAATTCAACATGCAATTTTTCATTCATATTGCACTTATGATAACATTAGTTGTAATACCAAATAAGCCCCCAAATTCCAGAAACTTAATAGCACAATTTATTTCTCACTCATATCATAGTCTGATGTGGGTGTTTTTTAGTAGAGGGTGGCTTTACTCCACGTGGTGATTCAGGGACCCTGGCTCTTCCTTATTGTTGCTCTGCCATCAGTTAGGGGTGTGGCGTCCTCTGTGCCTATATCTTAGAAATGGAATAGGAAGGTGGAGATGGCATATCTCCTTTTCAGTTGCCTTGGCACTCACATTCTGTTGATGGAAACTAGTAAAATGGCACCCCTAAAATACAGATGAGGCTGGGAAATACAGTCCTGGCTGGATCCATGACAACCTTTTACTAAAGAAAAAGGAGCACACATTTTCAATGGAGTGGTAGCTGTTTGGCCACTACACATTTCTTGAAACTCTTTACTCTTTTTGATAGTTTTACAGAATTTTTTCCTGCTTCTCCTTTTACCTCTTTAACAATGTGGCATCTTCTTTCCATTCCCTTCTCTCACATTTCATTGTGTGCCAGAGCTCTCTACTATTTCCACTCTATACTGCCCTCTCCACAAGAACTTCCTTGTTTATATTTTATTTTTTTTAAAGACAGGGTGTTGCTCTGTCACCCAGACTGAAGTGCAGTGGTGTGGTCGTAGCTCACTATATCCTCGAACTCCTGGGCTCAAGCAATCCTTTAGCCTTAGCCTCCTAAACAGCTGGGACTATAGGCACATGCCATCACGTCTCACTGATTTTTTAATTAAAAAAATTTTTTTGTACAAAAGGGGGTCTTGCTATGTTGTCCAAGCTGGTCTTGGACACCTAGCCTTAAGTGATCCTTCTGCCTCAGACTCCCAAAGTGCTGGGACTAGGTGTGAGCCACTGTGCCTGGCCCACATGAACTCTTATAGATTCAACTAAAACCTATCTACTGATGTTTCACAAATTTGTATCTCTAGCTAACCTTGTTTTGGAACTTCAAACTACATAATAAATATTCTTTGGACACATCTACTGGTAAACCAATAGTATCCTTGAATTTGATATGTTCAAAACAAAACTTTTTATCTTCCTTCACTCTAATTCTCAAACCAAATCCTGCTCCTTCATTTATTGGTTAATAACATTAACTAATTAACATAACATTAACTAATTCAGTCAACCAACATAGAAATTGGGAGTCATCATAAAATACTTCTGCTTTCTCACCATATTCTCTCTTCCTATGCCCCATTCTCCATTAAAAATCAACCTCTAAATAGCAATCTTTAAAAATATTTTACAAATGATATTTTATCCATTGTTTCAAAAAAAACTTGACTTATTTTATATGAAAAAAATAGTTTTCTATTACATTCCCATTTACGACACAAAAGCAGATACATATACTGTGATGATAAATTTTAGAATTCAGCTTGACTGGATCAAGGGATTCCCAGATAGCTGGTAAAGCATTATTGCTGGGTATGTCTGTAAGGGTGTTTCTGGAAGACATTGGCATTGAATCAGTGGATTAAGGAAGGAAGATCTGCCCTCATCCAATGTGGGTGGGCACCATCCAATTGGCTGGGGACTGATTAGAACAAAAAGGCAAAGGAAAGGTGAGTTCTCTCCTTTTTACCTCATTTTCTGCTCCCTTCCCTGCCCCCAAACGCTGGGACATCCTTCTCTTCTCTTGACCTTGGACATCGGAATTCCAGGTTCTTTGGCTTTTGAACTCTAGAACTTGCACCAGTGGCCTCCTGGTTTCTCAGGTTTTCAGCCTCAGCCATTAGACTGTGTGTGCTAATTCCCCTAATAAATCCCTCTCATACAGGTATATGTATATCTGTCTATATCATCTATTGGTTCTGTTCCTCTGGAGAACTTAATACATATATGATATTGTTTAAAAGCATTTTAAAAGACAAGTTGGCTAGAGTTTGGAAATTAACTAATTAATTAATATAAAATAAGAAATTAGCTCACAGGGTCATCCTGAGAAGTCCCATCATGTGCAGTTGGCAAGCTGTGGATAGACCCAGGAGGGCTGGTGTAGTTTCAGACTGATTTTGAAGGCTTCAGGACAAGGGGGGCCAAGGGCGTAAATTCTAGTCTCTTAGTCTGAAGGCTGGAAAACTTAAAGAGAGTAATGCAGAGAAAGTGAATTCTCCCTTACTGCACATTTTTGCTTTATTCAGGCCTGGAACAGATTAGATTAGAACTTCCCGCCTTGGTGAGGGCAATCTGTTTCACTCTGTCTACTGATTCAAATGTTAATTTTATCTAGAAACACCCTAACAGACACATCCAGAATAATGTTTAACCAAATATCTGGGCACTCTGTGGCCCAGTTGAGTTGACACATAAAATTAACCACCACACTAGTATGTTATGAACATTTTCTATATTCCTAAATATTCATCAAAGTCATGATTTTATTGCCTGCATAATCTTAAGTTCTATGGATATATTATTCATTTAAAAATTCCCCCATTTCTCAATATAAAATTATTATGAATTTTTACCAACACAAGTAATAATGTAATGAACATCTTTGTATAAGTATCTTTGGTTACATAATTATCATAAGTATCTGTAGCTACATATCTATCAATAGTGATATGTTGCAAAGTTACCTGTCTGTTCATCTTTGTTTTATTTCAGGAACTACCCCTCCTCCACTCAATGCGAATCTGGTGAGGCGATTTAGCCGGACACAACACCCTCACCCAAACACCACCACCACAAGAGTCAGAATCAGATCAAGTTGGCCAATCAGAAAAACCCATTCTTATGGCTCGGAGATGGTTCAAAGATGGGCATGGGTACCCAGTGACTTGGAGCACTGCCTGAGACTTGGTTGCTAGAACTGTCAGAGGAGATCGATTTATGATGTTGGGACTGAACTGTAAGGATGTGATCTAGATCCTTGGTGGCCATCGCCCTGGCCTTATGGATAGAATATCTCCACAGAATGAGGTCAACACACAGAGGGAAGAAGGATTAAGAGATGCAGAGAAAGATAGACCTCTCTATAACTTTATTAATCCCTATGCAGTGTCGCCTATAAAATTTATTCCTGGAATTCTCAGTTACTTAGACTAATGAGTCTCCCTCTTATGTATAAATTATTTTGAATTACGGATCTCTCATTTTCAACTGAAGGGGACAGGTTTTTAAAATTAGATTACTTAGACATAGGTAATGAACATTAACTAAATAATCTTTAAAAATAATCTTAAAAAATTAACACTTTTAAAAAAACTATGTTAATTTTTAACAGCAGTTTATTAGAAATAATAGAACAAAAATAGAAAAATAATAAAATAATAACAATAGCATTGGCAAAAAATATTTAATTGAGTACTACTATATACTAGGCTCTAAACCTAGACTTATATTTTCCAAGGAGTTAATTATACATATGTTTGCTTTCTGTCCACATACATACTCATTGTTTACTGAGAGACTATTGAAATAGACATTAATAAAATGAGTCCAGGGTCTTAAATATACATAACAAATCATATACATTACAATTTATTGTGTATGTCTTTGCTTTTCTTTTAAACTTTTAAGATAAAAATAGCCTGCTTAGCCATTGTATGCTAAAGAAAATAAACAGTATAAAGCAAATAAAACCCAATGTTTTAGTTAAGGTAATGCTGTTTGTCATAATATGTAAATCTCCGTGGCCTAATACTACGGAGACTATATTTACTACTCAAACAGAAGCAATTGTCAGAATGAAAGGACTAGGACGAGTAGTGTAAACTGGGCCTGTTCTGTGCATAGTGGGACATATAGTCACTGCATTCATACAAGAAATATCTATTTTTTACTTAAATAAAGAGGTGATAGTGTGTTGGCAGACATTTTGAACTCTGACCCCCACAATTATTTGTGAGTCCAGGCTCACAGAGACTCTTTTATCTTCAACATGTGGCTTCTAAGGGTACATTGGGTGTTGCCTTCCAGGAGGATTTATGGACGATGCCTGGAAATGAGACAATCATGTTCACCCACATTCCATTGGCAAGAACTCAGTCATTTGGCCACATCTAAATACAATGGTGGCTTCAAATTGTAGTCCAGTTAAGTACCCAGGAGGAAAGGGGAAATGGTTCAACAACAGCCAGCCAGTATTTTTCCAAAGCTTAAAAAGAGAATGTTTAAAAGAATATTCATTTATTTATAGAAACATGTAAAAAATTTTGACCGCAGGGAAATAAAACTATAAAGTGGTGTTATATTTTATCTCTTGAACATTGTTATTCTGGTATTTCTAAACTAGCTCTAAAAGAGATTCAATTAAAATATGTTAGACAAAATTTACTTCTTATTAGATTCTACTTTTCAAAAATTATGTCACATATAATTTTTTATCAGAATCCATATACCTAATTCCACTTTATTTCGACAGTCTTATATAATACAAACAGCATAGGCTTCTAAGTCCGAAGGACCCAAACCACAATACTGATTACTATTTGCTAGGTGCAGGATCATGGAGAAGCTACTTAACCTTTCCGACCCTCAGTTTCCCATCCTGTGAAATGGAGGCAAAGGCGTATCTCACAAAGTTGTTGTGAGAATTGATTAAGATGGGTGTTTAATATGTAAAGTTTATTGCTTCCCCCATAGTAGATGATCAATAATGTTGATCCCTTTCTCCTAGAGTACTTAACTTAAATAATTGCTACTCCAGACAACTGTCCCTTTACTTTAATTAATAAAGCATGTCAACTGGAAATAAATCATTTTAATCCCGGAGTATAGAAATTGTAGTTGCTAAAGTGTTTGCAAAGGTTACTCTTCTTTAAATACAATTACAAAATAATTTAATGCAACAAATGCTAATTCTCCCAACATCCCTAATTTTGTACAGATGACTTCACACAATGAGTTTATTGTTCAAAAGATTTCTGAGATTTTATGTGAGTGCAGGAAGGCAGACAACAGATCTTCATGGCAAGCTAAATTTAATTTTTCATCATAGGAATGAAGAAATTTTTTTAGAGATTGCAGTGCCTTAAAAGATAGATGAGAATAGTGAAGAATGGCGTGGAAATAGAAGGTGAGGTCTTAGGACCCGACAATACACCACCGCAGGATCATGCTCTTCCATGCTACAACAATCAGTGTTTGTCACAAACTAGTTTATACCAATCTCCGTGTCTAAGTAGGCTCTTCAGCAGTGTCTTTACTTTGGAGCTTTGATAACAATACAATCTATTTGAGTTTTAAGGTTGCTTTTTACCAATGTCTCAAAAGCAGTTGAAAGCCTAACAATATTTAAAGCTAACTACTCAAATCAGAGTA
This sequence comes from Propithecus perrieri, assembly GCA_963574695.1. NCBI lineage: Eukaryota > Metazoa > Chordata > Mammalia > Primates > Indriidae > Propithecus > Propithecus perrieri. The sequence continues at coordinate 27,297 of CAUYRB010022598.1, forward strand.
GGCTGTCACCATTTTTTTCTGAAAATTAGGAGCATGTTGGTTTTTCAAAACCTTGAATGGATGACCTGAGTGCATGTCTAAGCAGTTTTCAAAAATGTAGTTGTCACTAAGTCTTGCCTTTAAAGGAAATTCAGAGCCCACTCTTTGAAATCTATAAGTGGTATCAAATTCTAACATTTCCTCTTAAAGGATTTAAAATAATATTAAAGGACTGATTTCATTCCAGGTTACTTTTGGTTTCTTAATAATTTAGGGAAGAGAAAAATCCACCTGGGCCTAAGAAAATATATGCAAACCCATGAAGAGTCTTGTATCTTTCTCCACTTTTAAACACTTGCACTGTCATCCCAGATTTGCCCTGTTGGCTTCCACCCTCATGGTGTCCTTTTTCCTAATGACCTTTTTTAGCCATAAGTTTGTAACTGCCACATTCTCCATCTTTACTGCATCTCATTTATTCAGAGTTTGAGATGCAAACTATATCTTAATAAATGAATCTTGGCCGAGGTGTTAATAAGAGAGAACTAGTAAGCCGATTTTTGGTGATGCATTTTAACTGAGACTTTAGACAAATTTACTCCATGCTTATTTTCTAAAACATAAATTGCTGGCATTTTAGGCTTGCACAGAGTTTATTTTAATGACACTCGAATTATACTTCCTGGTAGTTGCATACTTTATATAGCACAGGGCAAACCGTGGTTATCATCAACCTTGTGTTTTTTTGTGGCAAGGGAAAAAGTTGACAAAATTGATTAGTTTGGTGGTTCTATATCAATATTTTTGGAAGGAATATCTGTAAAAGAACTTTCCAAATAAATTTGTGGTGTGGTGCCATGTGCCTTCAGAGAAATCTAACATATTTTTAGTGCTTGTAAAATTCAAAGTGATGCTGAAATTATAGGAAAGTTATGACAGACTGATTAGAGTTTAACAGCTAACTTTCATTTTCCACATCAAGCATTTGCTGAACGCATACCTGGGAATTTAAATACGGCCTTCTTTGGGGATGAGCAGTTCTCACGAACAGAACAAGAAATTCGCCCGTAGGCCTTCAAACAGTTCACTGGGAGGTCTCCTTTCACTGGGACAAATGCCTTGATAGGGGGAATGGGCTGCAGAAATGTTGTCTTTTTCAATTTCCCACTTTCCTCTCCTCAGTCTTAGCTAATATAGATCTAATTTTCCCTCCTTTTTCACATCATTTTTTGTACCTTGACACAGTGCATCTCCCGTATTTCTGCTCAGATCAAGGGCAGAACTAGGCAGATCAAGGCAGAATAAGCCTTAGCTAAATGTTTATGCCAGTTTTAAAAATGTACAGCTTTCATGGAACACTTGCAGAGGTCGTAGGAAAAATTATTTTTGTTTCTTACTTAAGTTATTTGAATTTAATCTAGCAAACCAAGAGTCAAATGTTATACAACCTATTCTGTGGTTCATAGTTTTCTAAGATAAAATTGAAATTGATCCCAGATTCAAAGACTAGAAGACATTCCACTGTTTTGAAATTAAAAGAAGCAAAATATTCTTTATGGGAAGAACAACAAGATATGGGCAGATTCCACAGCAAGATGGGTGACTTTTTGTAGACAAAATAGTAGAATATCTGACTAAATTTTGTACTTTGGTGTTATGTAGATACAACAAATACAGATCACTGATTCTACGATAGATTATTCAAGTTTTCCATATTCATATGGTCAGCTCTCTTGTGGAAATTTAAAGATTGTATCTATTTTTAGAAAATAATAGATAAAATATGGTATTCTCAAATAGTATCATAAATAAAAACTGTGAAGCTTATGTTTTCAAATATCTCCATAGGTTTATGCCATTAGTGGTATATCAGACTCAAAATTATTGAAGCCTTCATAGTATTCAAATGTGACATTTACACAATTAGATTTCTACAATTATATTGATATAATCTACATAGACAGTATATGCTCAGTTAACTAATTTTAAGAGCAGTTTAAAATTTCCTCCATGTTTTCCAATGGTCCAAAATCTAGAAGGCTTTTTTTTTTTAACACTACTGATTCAAATGATAGTATTATTGTCATCCCACTCAAATCGGCACTAGTTTTTCCATTCATTCTGGTATTCACCAGAGCAAGTATGTGTATGTGTGTGCATGTATGTATGTATGTCAAGCACTGACCAAGGGTATCAGCTGGCATAGGTGGTGGACAGGATCTTTTGCTTTGGCAAAGTAGACCGTAGGTTGTAGGATTTTTTAAACAACTGATTTCAGACATTCTGTAATTTCTATTGTCCTGGAGAGACACTGAATGCTTTTTATCATCTCTTGAGTTGAGTTGATTACAAAAGAGTTTTCCCAGGGGTTCCTCTTTAACCAAAATTTTCTCACTCTCTTTCCTTGCAGGGCCCTAGGCTCTTGTTTTCTGAGATAAATCACTCTCTTTCCTCCCAAAGCAATGTGAAAGGGGCAATTATACCCTTGGTGATTCTTAATTGTCCCAATTAACTAAGTTGGTTTCTGGCGTCTGAGCTGAAAATGAAACTTAGAATGCACCTTTAATAAATGGAATTTTGTTAAGTCAACTTGGGCCTTTATTTTTCCGGGAAAAGCCATCTGTTTGAATACTGAACTGCAGTCACTATACTGGTGGCTTCAATTTGGCTCAGAATAAAAATCATGTGCTTTCTCCCTATACCCTTAGTTAAATTAAAGGGAACATAACCAAAACAAACAAAACAATAGTCGGTATCAAACAGATTAAATTAAATTAATTTATTTATAGCTCAGATGTCTTTATTTATTTAGTTTTTTTACACCTATTATGCCACACATTCACGGGGAATAGGTTCCAGCAGTTCAGGTTCCTTTCCATGGGTTCTCACAAAGTGTGCTTCTCTGAGCAGGCCAGGGCTTCCGCTGAGCTCAGGTACCTTTCTCTTTGGCCTCCTTCTTTTTCTGATCATTTTCTTTCATGTGTTTCAGGATGCTATCTTGGCTCTTAGAATGCTCAATACGCTCAACACGTGCATTAATTCTCTTGGCAAGAATCTTGTCCTTAACTTGCTTGTTTACGACAATGCCAACATCATGCTGGGTAACATTGTAGACTCTTCCAGTTTTGCCATGGTAACATTTGTGGGGCATTCCTTTTTGACAATACCCATTCTCTTGATGTCTACGATATCACCTTTCTTGTAGATTCACATGTATGTGGCCAAGGAAACAACTCTGCCTTTTCTAAAAGGCCTACAGAACACATAACAGGCCTCTTCTCTTTCCCTTTGTGTCTGTCATTTTGGTGACTTACTGGAAGATGGCGTTTCAGGCCATAAGACTTAAACAGATTTTATTTTAAGCAGTAAGTTTTCACTCTTTCCAAATATGTCCACCTTATATCAAATAAGCATTCTTGTATTCATGCTGATTAGTTTGCCAGTGTATATCAATACATCGAATAATTTTTACTAAGTACTGGTATAAAAAGCATTGTGCTACCCCAATAGAGAAATTAAAACCTGGGTTAAGTAACCTAGGTGTGCCCTTTTCTTACATATGGGAGAATTGGAAAGATTCATTCATTAGTGACTGTGATAATTACAGGAATTTAAATTAAAAGATGTTTTAGAAAAATTTAAATATTACCACTAGGGGAAATTAAAAAGAAATATATATGTTTCAAATCACTGGATCAGGAGAAAGCAAATGCAATATCTAATAATCCAAGTCAAAAAATAATAAAGGAAACAGTAAGAAAATACAAATAGTTTATACTTCTTATATTCTATTAAAAGGCAAAGACTCTCAGAAAGATTTAAAATCCAACTATATAGTGTTTTACGAGAGACATACTAACACTAAATGATACAGAACAGTTTAATATAAAGGGGCAAGCAAGCATTTTTTTTACATAATGGCAAATAGAAAAGACAAGCACATACTCTTCGTTTCAGACAACAAACATTAAATAAGACAAAAGGCACTATTTTACATTGTTAAATGGAACAATTCTCACTGTAGTTCTAGCAGTCATGATCTTTTATGAAAAATAATATACCATTAACATACTTGAAACAAAAACATTTAGAAATACCAGGGAAAATAAAGAGAAATTGAGTTGTTATGATAAGATTAAGGAAACCTCTCAGACTTATTCAGAAAGAGATATATATGTACTATTTTCCTAGGCATTTTTGATGCAATATGGTGGAACCCATCTCATTCTTGGCTGGGCCCAGCATGAGCAGACTCACGCTAATAACAACATCCTTATTAACAAGTATTATAGATACCAACATCTGCAGAATGGAATTCATTATTTTCTCCCTCTAAAACCAGTTCTGCCTTGGGTGCTACAACCCAATGAATCGTAACACAATTCGCTCAAGCTACTTAAGCTATAAACCTATCATTTCTAAAATTTATCTATTGAATCTTGTTCCTCTTCATTCCTTCATTATCATTGCCTTATTTTAGGCTTTTTAAAATTTTTTTTGACCTAACTTATGTTGTCCTTGGCACTGGACTCTTACAAACCTGATCACACTATTTTTTTTGGAAATCTTTGTTGGTTTCCTTTGCCCAAACTATAGGATCAAAATCAAACTCCTCACATGGTTAAAATACGCTTTCCAGATTTCTCTCTTCCAATTCTTCCTCTAAACTTCCATTCACTTTGAATCTATATTATTGCTATGCTATCTTTTTAACAATTAACCAAAACACCAGACCCATTCATGACTGTCCTTTCACCTCCATTCTCTCCTCTTGGAATAGCCTTCTCTATTTTTTAACTCATTTTTGTTTAATTCTTAAGTTGCAGACTTAAATGTTACCTCGTCTCTAAAACATGCTACAACTTTTCTGGAAAAATTTAATCTTGTGTTGGTCATATTGACTTTAATATTACTTAATCAGCATATATGTGTCTATGTATCATACATATGATATACAGTTGTGCATCACTTAACAATGGATAGACATTCCGAGTAATTTTTTTATTGTATGAACATCATAGAGTGTACTTACACAAACCTAAATGGTATAGCCTACTACACACCTAGACTACATGGTATAGCCTATTGCTCCTAGACTACAAACCTGTACAGCATGTTCCTGTACAGAATACTGTAGGCAATTGTAAGACAAAGGTAAATATTTGCATATCTGAACATATCTAAACATAGAAAAGGTAATATGTTGTGCTATGACATTATGACAACTACAGTGCCACTAGGTCCCAGGAATTTTTCAGCTCCATCGTAATCTTATGGCACCATTGTCATATATGCTGCCCACTGTTACCCCCAAATGTTGTTATGTGGTTCATGACAGTACACGATGGTCGTCCTGTAAGATTGTAATGCTGTATCTTTTTTATTCCTTTTTATTGTTGAATAATACTCCATTGCATGGCTATACCACATTTTATTTATCCATTCATTGGTTGATGGATATTTTGGTTGTTTCCACTTTGGGGCTGCTATAAAGGATGCTGCTGTGAGCAATTATGTACAAGTTTTGCATGAACGTATGTTTTCATTTCTTTTGGCTACGTGACTAAGAATGGAACTGCTGGATCATTTGGTAACTCTACCTTTAACTTTTTGAGGAAGTGCCAGACTGGTTCTCTAAAGCCGTTGCAGCATCTTATATTCCTACTAGCAGTGTGTGAGGATTCCAATTTCCACATATTCTTTCCAACTTGTTATTATCTATCTTTTTTATTGTGGGCCATTCTAGTATTCCCTTCTTTCTTACATGAAGTATAGAATCCTATAAATAGTCCTCTGTACTTTGCTTTTTCTACTTAACAATATATCCTGGAAAAACCTCCAAATCATCCTAGAGGGGTGTAAATGTATCATAATTTGATATTATTGTGTAGATATATCATAATTTTTCAATCACTCTCCTATGTATGGATATTTCATTTATTACCAGTATTTTGCAAATACAAATAATGCTATGATAAATAACCCTATACATACATATTTTCATATTGTTGGAAAAATATCTTCATGATATATATGTGGTTGTATTACATATTGCCAAAATTCTCTTCAAAAGGCCTAGACCAATTTTCATTCCCATGAGCAATGCATGAGAGTGTTTGTTTTGCTAGAGCCCTGTCAACAGATTGTGCTGTTTTGCTTTTAAACTTTTGCCAGTTTGATAGGTGAGAAACAGTGTATTAGTGTTATTTAATTTTAATTTCTCTAATTTTAGTGAGATTGAATACTTTTCATGTTTTCATTTTTTATGTAATTTTCAAATCTTTTTCATGAATTTTATGTTCTCTTAATTATCTTTTAAAGAGGTTAATAAATAACAAAAAATTTTTTCTATTTATTTGTATTTATTTTTTTCTAGCATTCTAGTTTCCATGGATTCAAATTTCCATCTGGTATCATTTTCTTTCAGCTTGAAACTTCCTTTAACATTTCTCTTAGCATAGGTCTGCTGGCAACACATTTTCTCAGCTTTTGTTTTTCTTAAAAAGTAGCCTTCACTTTTTGACAGGTATTTTTGCTAGATAGAGAAATCTAGTTTGCTGGTTATTTTCTTTCTGTATTCTATGTTGTCCTGCTGTCTTTAGGGTTATGTCTTGTCTGAGAAGTCTACAGTCATTCCTACCTTGTTTCCCTGCCTACTACCAGGCTTTGGTGTATACCTCTGAGCTCTCAGTGAGGACCTTAGGAGTTTTCAGGTGGGCGCAGTCCTGTACTGTGTCTGTACCTCCTCCAGGTTTTTATCTGTCATACTTGCGCACACTTTGCCATTAAATGCTTATTAACTATTTGGCTGGTACCTCATCATTCTGCTGTCTTTCTAGGGATGAGAGCAGCCTCAGGTCTTTTCTCCCATATGAAAACTTTATTACCTTCTATAATTTTGTTCATTTAGATTTCTTTGTGTATGCAACTTTGCTTTGAGTTAAAAAATAAAAGACTATGATTTTGTAGCTTCTCCAGCTTGGTTTGGCTGTTAGGACGATAGCAATAGTCTTATATGATCTGGATCTAATGGAACACAAGTCCGTGGCTTCACTGAGAATGTCTGCAGTAACTGTATTTAGCGCACTTGTACATATAGCCGATGTTGGCTTACTCCACAGCACTCACTGAGCCCCCTCTTAAGATACAATTACCCTTTGTTTTACTGTAGGAAAAATTTTTGGCAAGGAGATGCAGAATTTAATTGTTAAACATAGAAATTGGATCTATAGTCTCCTATGATAATAAAAGAATGATTGACTTTAGTTTTCAAAGCTCAGCATTGTCAAAGAGATTCAAACAATACCAGGTTTAAAACAACTACATTAAATTGTAACAAAGTTTTATTTCATTCATAAAATAAAGCAGATCTCAACGTTTTATCACCTCCGGTAAAATGAAGTTTTGTTTTTCTTTTGAATTTCTGTTGAGCTGACACTCTTCACGCACAGACATCTAGCTGTGCTCAAATGAAGGACTCTGAGAAACTGACATTTTGAGACACCGATGCAGATTTCTAGTTTGTATGACTTCCTCTTCTCTCTTGCAGTATATGTCAAAGAATAGATTTCATTAGTTTCACCAATAAGATCGTGTTTCCTCCAGAGAAGTTTTTAAGCGGATCAAGAAAAGTTTAGGCCATACTTCCCATTTGTATTAGAAGGTGTATTTATGTACATTATTTTATTATGTTGGAATTAAGATGCTATCATTTACATAAATGAGCTTAAATATTTCATTTCAAGGAGTAAACAACATTTCCAACATTTCTTTTGTTTTCAGAAAGAGTAAGAATTCAAGAGGGATTCTGTTACTTTTCATTTGAATAAATGTCAGATATTAGGAAGAGAAGTAAAATGCCTTTACACTTAATTACATCAAAGCTGATTTGGGGATAGTTAGCTACTTTTGTTTTCTTTAAAAAATGTTAGTGTGCTGTAAAATCAATGTTTTTTCTATTATTTTTTCCAAGGTAGATAATCTAAATTTATTAGTTTTTACTTAGGGATGATAATTTAATAACATAAGGCTATTCCTAGCTGATTTAGAAAAGTATCTGAGTCTTCCATTATCTTGGTGTTTAAAAACCATTTTAAGTATTTTTATGTTTGGGCAGTATTTGTATGAGGTGAGTGCCTTTTGTCCAAGCCAAGGCATACTTTCCTGTGTTTATTTTCTATCCACTGCTTGAAATGAAATGGAATGAAGTGCATAGGGGAGAGAGTTGCTTTTTCTCTCCCCCGATTGCTACCTTGCCCATAAAGTCACAGTAGCCATCACCCAAAACCACACTGGCCTTTGGGGAAAGTCCTGTGTGTATATAGCAGGGGTAGAAGGAGATGCTCAGAGTGAGAAATTGCCTTCTCTCTCCTCGTTCACTAAATCCTCCCCGCACAGGGAGGGATTTACCTGAGTTCTTGGTCATTTTTGTTACAACGCTGTGGGCCTGGGGTGGCGGAGCAGGATAGAAGAGAAGAGGGATTGTGATAACCCAGTAAAAAATGCCTTATTCCTTGAGCTTGTTGAAGTGTCAGTCTATCTAGGCCAAGTGGGAAGAGAGACGTAGTCTGTGTGATTTCAACTTCTGTCATCTGCCAGGTGGCTCTAGAAGAGGACTAAAGTTTCCCCTCTGACAACTTGGTGGAGTGGAAGATAAAAATGCTCTCTGTTTGTTTAGGGCTTTACGATTTATCTTATTATCTTTATCTTTACAATTTGTTCTTCATAAAATTCTAAGGTAAGCAGAACCCAGACCGTTAATTTGTCAATCACCTGTGAGGTGATTGAACTGAGAGGATAATTAATCAAGTTTATACAGTCAACAGATGGCAGAGCCAGACTCAAACCTAGGATGCAGAGTTTCAATTTCTTCTACTACTTGATAGTTCTACTTTTTCCCCTTCGCAACCTGAAATTCTCTTACCTGGGTGATTGCAGGTTTGAACTTCTAGGTGAACTTTAGTACGTAAACTTTGCAGGTTAGAACTTCAGTATTTAAATGACATCTGTGTGTATTGTTCTTATATTTTTTTGACTAAATTCAGTAGCAAGATTGCTAAAAGTAGGCAGCTTTAGGTAAAGGAAAAAATTGGATAGATTGAGAAGAAACGCAAAGAAGAATCAAAGGAAAAATGAATTCCCAAGTACTCTGAATTTTCCTACTGGTACCATTTCTTCTGGTCTCTTTTTAGATCTCAACTCTGTTTTGCAGTTTAATAATCAATTCCATTATTTCCTGTCCTGAAGTCAAACAGCATTCATTAACCACAGGTTTATTTAGCTTGTTGTTTGTCCATTCATTTATTCAGTATTTATTGAATCCTGACTAATCATTGTATTTGGCCTAGGGATTAAAATATGAATAAACAGCAATTCCTGTTTTCAGGGAGCATGTAGCATTGTGAACAAAGCAGGAGTTAGCAGAAACCATGGTCTTTCTGTTGATTACAGAACAATGGTCCCATGCATTGGTTTCTCCTTCCCTCCACCCCCGTCCTTTCCTGTTGCTGCATTACTCAAGAAAATGTAACTCTGCTCTTTTATATGTACACTGATTCTTAATGAGCTCTGTAAGTGCCCAGTGTTCTACCTACTGATTGTATAAACTCAGGAAGAGTGTCTGTTCAATTAGAGAGCTTCTCCAAAACTCTGTTTCTCTTTTCTAGAAAATAGTCCACATCTATCTCTGTCCAACCATTGTCCAGTATTATCTGGTAGAATGATACATTTTGCTACTGTGATGGGATTTGGTTTTCTGTTAATTCAGAGTGGAGGCTCTCAAGGTGTGGTCTGTGGAAGCCCAGGAGTCAGTGAATACAAAACTATTCATAATAGTAAGAATGTATCTGCCCTTTTCACTGTGTTGTCCTCTGTACTGATGGTGCAAAGCCTTGGTGGGTTAAACTTTGGTGCCTCAGCATAGATAAATGCAGTGGCACCAACTGCTGGAAGAAGTCAATGTGGTCTCCACCGCACAGCCACCACTTCCCAAAAGAAGCCAGTTTGCTTTAAGATTGCCCTTGAAAAAGCAGTACAAATAATGACTTTTATTAAATTTTGGCCTTAGGTACCTAACTTTTCAAATATTATCTGCATAAACCACCCCTACTGAACAGTGAAGCAGGATGGGTGCCTCAAAGAAAGCACTCGTGCAATTGTTTGGGTTGCAAGCTGAAGTAGCTGGGGTTTACGTGGAACTCTATTTTTACTTGAAAGAATGACTGACAAGTCAACTGTGGTATTTCAGTCTTGGTTATCTGGTAGGTATTTTCTGAAAATAAATAAAATGAGCTTGTCAGGAGATACTGACAATATATGTTGCCAATAATAAAACCCAATCTCTCAAGTGAAAACTTAGAATTTTGTAAGACTTGTATTTGCTACCACAAACTTGAAAGATGACCAATATTTAAAGATTTTTCTGATGAGATTAGTGATGATATTAACAAATGTGTGTTTTTTCTTATATCTTGTAATTAGAAATTTTAGTATTTAGAAAATCTGCATAACTCAGTGAAGAAATATATTCCCAATGACTGATACATGATAGTGCAAAATCACCTGTGGGTAAAAGGTATGTTCAAAGTATAAGACAGGTCAATAGATTTTAATGTAACAGTGAAAAAAAGCATGTTGTTATGGTATCAGAGTCCAGGTTGTAGCTAACTTAAAGAAACCATCACTTATTAAATTTTGGTGTAGTATTAAGAAGAATATCCACAGTTATCACAAAGGGTCTAATATTAATAAATATTTCTTCCTCCCTTTTCAAACTATATACTTCTGTGAAGCTGGATTTTTCTTTTCATTTACTTCAACCAACAAAACCCCTATGTTATAATAAATTGGATGTAGAAACAGATATGAATTCATGCGTCTTGTATGAAGCCAGACAGTAAAGAGATTTGCAAACATGTAAAATAATGCTATTCTTCTAATTAAATGTTTTTGCTTTATAAAATATAATTATTTTTCATAAAAATGCTATTTATGTTAACATATAACCAGATAGTTATTGTTTTAAAAAAGAATTAATAAGTACATATCTTAGACATTTCTCAGTTTTAAATTTAGAATACAGTAAATATTGATACCACTGATATTGATACTCTCATTATCAAAGATATTGGTGTCCTCAATACTTTAAAAAAATCTCTTTATTTTGAATTTCTTTTAAACTTACAAAAAAGTGGTGAAAATAGTACAGGGAGTTTTCAAATATCCTTCTTCCAGCCTCACACAATATGAACATCTCACATAACCAATGTTATACTTAACAGATCGAGAAATTAACATTGGTATGATACCATTAATAAACTAAAAACTCCATTTAATAAACTTTACCAGTTTTTTTTCACTAATGTCCTTTTTTGGTTCCAGGAACTGATTCAAGATCCTATATTACATTTTGTTATTATTCTGCTTGATCTCCTGCTGTTTGGAACAGTTTCTCAGTCCTTCCTCATTTTCAAGAATGTAAAAGTATCATGAGACCAAAAGTCTTGGAACTGCTGGTTTAGAGTCACAACATTAACTTCTAAAAATGACTCTTGTAAATAAAAGTGATTTTAATGAGTAGATACACATGAAGTTGCAAGCATCATTTAAAGTATTTTTATTTAAGCAAATTTAAAAATTCTTTTTGCACTGATAACTTAAATGGCTAATTATTATCAGATGTAGTTCAAGACAAGCTAAAGGCCAGAACAGATAATCCTTGTCTATTTTAAGAAATTATTTCTTAAAAATTACTTTTTGATAAAAAATTAGGGAGCATTGCTTAATAGTACACTGACATACCTAACAACTGTATTTAAAATAATTCCCACTAAAAGACTCATAGCAACATATTCTGGTGATCTGAAAAATGGTTTCACCAGCTCTAAAAGTACTACTCCATATATCTATGTAGAGTTAGTATTTTTATATATGCACCAATTATCATGTTTTGGGATTATCATGTTTGCATTTGACCAATACTGAAATTTCACCTTGCATCAAAAATATATTAAAGTGGCCGGGCGCGGTGGCTCACGCCTGTAATCCTAGCACTCTGGGAGGCCGAGGTGGGCGGATCATTCTGAGCTCAGGAGTTCGAGACCAGCCTGAGCAAGAGCGAGACCCCATCTCTACCAAAAAATGGAAAGAAATTAATTTGACAGCT
>CAUYRB010022599.1:0-58368 GCA_963574695.1 Propithecus perrieri
ACACAGCTGTTATAATTCCTCCTATAAAAAGCCTTCCTTTATCCTCTTCCTCTTCTAATTACTGACTCATTTCTCTCCTATTCTTTGAAGCAAAACTCCTTAAAGAATCATCCCACTATTGGGTATTTACCTAAAGGAAAAAAAGGCATTTATTAAAAAGTCGCTTTCATTCAAATGTTTATAGCAGCAAACAATTCACAATTGCAAAGATGTGGAAACAACCCAGTGTCCATCAATACATGAGTGGATTAATAAAATGTGGTATAACTGTACCATGGAGTATTACTCAGCCATAAAAAATGATGAACTAATGTCTTTTGTAATAACCTGGATGGAACTGGAAATCATCCTTTTAAGTGAAGTATCACAAGAATGGAAAACCAAAAACCACATGAACTTGCTACTAAATTGGAATTCATGTGTACATATGGTAATAAAATTCAACAGAAATCAAACAGGTGGGGGGGGAATGGGTGAATTCATACCTAACAGGTACAATGCACACTATCTGGGTAATGGACAAACTTATAGCCTCAATTCAATCTGTACAAAAGCAATTCATGTAACCAAAAAGTTTGTACCCCCTAATATTCTGAAATTCAAAAAAGCAAAGAAAAAAATAAGGGTGAGTTAGATTTTCTCTGATGCCTGTCAACAATCCATTTGCCATTGGTCAAAACCACAGAATGTGTGATTATATTTATACAAACATGGCACAATATATAGATAATAAGTCAAGTCACAGATGCATAATAGAAAATCTTATATAATTATAGATCATTAACACATCATAGTTGAATCTGACTAAGAAGTTAGAATATGACACAATGAAAAATCCTTTAAAATTACAAGAGACATGGAGGCTCTAAGAATGCTCTTCCAAATTTAAGGGAAGCAGACCTGCATAAAACCACTGGAGATTCCCTTTTCTCCTAATGTCTTCTCTAATCCAGAGTAGAAGGTAGATCATTGGCACCTGAAAAAATTCTTAGGTAAAGGCATTAGTTTCCACGTTTCTAATCACTTTAATTGAATGTGTAGTGTGTATATAGAACTATAATTCTGTCCAGAGATTGCTTGTCAAACAATGTTTTTATTGTAATTACCTGATTTGTTCAGCTTTAATCGTATTTACTTTTGAAGGTCAGGTGTCCTGCTCAGACATGGTTAGTTGAAGTAGAGAAAAATATGTAACACCCACAGGCAGAAAGCCTAAAAGAAAGCAAAAAGGAAGGGAATAATGTCTTCCCATTAGGAAAAAAAAAGTGAAATTGTCACCTCCAAATTATTGCAAACTGACAAATCATATTAATTTCTTTTACTTCATTAAATTTCATATTCACTTTTACCATTTGATACTGACTTGTAACTTTTGGAGACAAAGGCTTATACCTCCTTTTTAAAGATTTAATCACTTTTAGTCTTTTTAAATGCCGATGATGATGCATCTATTCACAAATGAACACCACCTCTCCTTTCCATGGTTCCCACTTAGAAAACTTATTTTAAATCAATTTTTCATCATATTTATATGTATTGATCACTTGATCACATTTTGAAATTTTATCAACAGGAATCACCTTACCAGTGGTTTCATCTTGGTATCAGTTTCAAAATGATATTATTAATGGTATGAAGGAGAAGAAAAATGAGAAATAGTAAGGTAAAAGAAAATAGTACTACAAAGCAAATTTTAATGATGGTATAAAAACCTGTAGGAGGATCTGATGGGAAATATCTAAGACAACTGGACATGTTTTGTACAAGGCAACAAGAAGATATTGCACATAAGTGTAGCCAAAAAAGGAAAAGAAATAATAAATTGAAAAACAAAACTAGCCACTCTGATGTTCTAGTTTTTTATTGCTTTATAACAAATAATCTCCAAATTCAGTGGTTAAAACACCAACCATCATTCTGTTATTCTATTTTATGGTTTGAGTAGCTGTTCAGGCTCAACTAGGTGGTTCTCGTTCTCTCATGCATCTGCACTGTCAATACCTGGAGCTAAAGCTATCTCAAACGCTTCTTTACTCACACGTCTGGGACTTCAGCTGGGACTGTAAGCCACGACACCTCCACATAGCATCTACAGATGACCTGAACTCAGGTTGCCACAGAAAACAAGTATTTTGCTTTCCGATCCTTAAGGAAGTTTCTACCCCTCTGGCACTAGTCACTGTTGCCATAACTGGGTCTGTAAGTACATCAGATTCTGAAGGTTGCATATCTGATCCATTTGACTCTCACACTTAATTGTATTTACCATCTCAGTCTTTATCAGTAATAAAGTTTATTTTTGAAGTGCATGTACCCTGAATTTGTTTTACTTCTCAGTATATTAAAAACTCAGGTGCTCCTTCAGAGACTCTACCACCTCAGTACCTTAATGATATTAGATGCTAAACAAATATTTGCTAGGGCCAATAATACTGTTATGGCTCTACACCAGATGAGAAATGTTGGATTATACTTAAACTAAATGAACTTAATTTAAAATTCCTTCATGAATAGATAAAGAATGCATTACAGAGCCTATCAAACCATTACAGAGCAAATCAAACTTTAAACTAAAAACCAAAAAATCCAGGAGGTATCAGGCAGCCACTGATAAGACTTCAGGGACAGCTGGATGGCAGCGTTATTGATTTTAAAAACCTTTCAATATGTTTACTTGATCGATGCCCTTCACATTGTCTAAATCTATCCAATCTTGGCATTTCGCTCTGATATGAAGCAACCACGGTGTATTAGATGAGATGCCAACTTGGAGCAGCATTGGCTGAACAGGCTGAAACAGGTGTTGAAGTATTGACTATTGCAACCCTTAGGCATGCTGTGAGCTAGGACAGAATAAACTGAACTATGCACATGTGTTATTGGAAAACTGCTTTTAATCATGAACTATTGTTGAGTCAAGCCTACAGCTCATTCCATTCGCTTTCCTTACGGCAGTGGGAAATAAAGCGTGTCACAAGGACGCAGACTTTTACATTTATGTTTCACGGGACCAAATTTTTATGGATGAGACTGACAAAATGCTCAAAATCTTGGGCTTCTGTCTTTTACTTGTCTTTTGTTCATACAGCAGATATAAATGATTAAAATTAGTCAATATTTTAATTTATCCTTTAACAACTGCAAAAGAAAATCGCTTGTGTACCGTATTATGAAAGGGAAAACACTGGACTCTTGATATGGCTATAAGACCTGAATGGATCAAGACCCATTCAAGAAATCAGAAACTATTTTATGTCTTCAAAGCAGGAAATTTAATGTAAAGATGATGAGACAGCTGAGGAGACACAGAGGGAAGAGTGAGTCAATCCAAGGACTGGCAACAGCAGGAAGAAGCGACTGCCCTTAGAACAATGGAAGGACATTGGAGGTTGTGGTCTTGAAAGAATCCAGAAGTCAGAGCTTCATGTTGGGAGCCAGAGTAAGGGCTGTCCAGCCTTGACAGGGACCATGAAGCAAGGGCTGGTCTGGTGGTAGCTGGAGACACAGAGAGACACTGTTGCTGTCAGAGACATCCCACACTGGCAGCAGAGCAAAAAAGACAAGATGCCCTGGCTTCTCCTCTCTGCCTGCTCTCTTGTCTTCCACTTCTGCCTCCTATTAGCTAAATATGTGGGAAGTGACCCATCAAGGGATCTGGAAATGTTCTTCCCTGAGACAGAGACTGGAGAAGGAGGAAGACAGAGCATGCATAAGAGCAAACAGAAAAATGACTCACTCAGTAATCTCTTAACATCATTGTGCTAAAATTTATGCTTGTATTACACTTGTGTTCCAGCTGTGCTGAAGTCTATGTACTCTCCCAAACCACACTGTGTCTTGCTTCTGTGCCTTTGCCCAAAACTGCTTCTGTGCCTGGAATGTCACTTTCTTCTCCACTCATGTGGTAGATAGCTACTTATCTTTTGAGATTTGCCACTCTGAGGTCTTTTCTAACACCCATTCCTATTTCTGCTAGAATTAGATACATCCTTTTTTTTGTTTGCCTCTATCGTACTTTCTCTATATATCCACTGTAGTATTTCACCGTTATAATTAACACGTCTTCCCTCTTCTACTGAATGGTAAGCTCAAGGGTTTATTTACTTTATTTCAATGTCTACAGCACCTATTACAGTACTTCGTTTGTAATTTGGTACATAAATAGTTAATGAGTGACCAAATGTTTAGATGGATAATGGATAGGGTACCAGTAAATCTAAATAAATATTTATTGGTGTCCTGCCTTGGCAGTCTAGTGTTTACACCACCATTCTAATCTTTCACTCCCTGATATTGAGATAAATTTTAACTACTTTATTAATTAATTGCAAGGATGAAAAAATTCCTTTCTTCTTTGATAGATGCTTTATCAAGTTTCTACTTGACTAGAAAAGACTATTTAGGAGCTAAGGAACCTGGAGAAATGTAAAGTCTGACTGAATCTTTTGATTGCTCTCAAATCAATTTATTTTTGCATGGGTTAGCTTAGTACATATTAAAATAATCTGTATCCTGATTAATATATTTAATTATATAACTATCTGTTTTGTAAAAGTGCTATTCAATAAGCACGTCACAAGTTAGTAAAAAGTTTACATATACGCACTTTTCTCTGATATAAAATTGATGTTTTTTCTGATTGGGAGAAAAAGAGTCAGTGGAGCTACTTCTTGTTAAATTATACTGATGAGATAGCATTGTTAAGAAAGTATTTTATACAACATTGCAGGAAAGACTTCACCAAGGCATATAGTCTTTAGGCTATTTAAAGTTAACATGGAGAAAAAAAATTAAAAGTAGTAAAGACAAAAAGTCTAATTACCTATGACAGAAGCCCTATATAATTAATAGCATATTTCTCAGTAAAAACCTTATAATCCAGTAGAGAATAGGGTCCTATTTTCAATATTCTCAAAGAGAAGAACCATCAGCCAGAAAGTGTATATCCTGCTAAACTAAGTTTCATAAATGAAAAAGAAATAAAGTCTTTCCCAGACAAGCAAATACTAAGGGAATTTGTCACCACTAGACTGGCTCTACAGGAAAAGCTCAAGGGATTTCTTGATATGGAAACAAAAGGTCAATACTCACCATCATAAAAACACATAAAACCATAAAATTCACAAGTCTTATAAAATAGTTTCACAATTGAGAATGCAAAGCAATTAGGTAACAATTAATATGACAGGAGCAGAACATCACATATCAATATTGATTCTGAATGTAAACAGATTAAATGTCCCACTTAAAAAGTATAGATTGGCAGAATGGATTAAAAAAAAAAAGAACCCAAAAATATACTGCCTTCAACAGACTAACTTAACTGATAAAGAATTTTATAAACTCAAGGTAAAAGGGTGGAAAAAGATATTTAATGCAAATAGAAACCAAAAGCATGTAGGAACAGCCATGCTTATATCAGAAAAAAGCAGACTTTACATCAATAACAATTAAAAGGCAAAGATACTCATTATATAATGATAAATGGAGCAATTCATCAAGAAGATAAAACAATCCTCAATAGATATGCATCTAACACTAGAGCACCCAGATTCATAAAACAAGTACTACTAGACCTAAGAAAAGAAATAGAAAACAATACAACAATAGTGGAGGACTTTAACACCCCACTGATGGCACTAGGTAGATCATTGAGACAGAAAATCATCAAAGAAATACTGGACTTAAAGTGGACTTTAGAATAAATGGAGCTAACAGACATTTACAGAATATTCTACCCAAAAAGTGTAAGATATACATTCTTCTCATCACTGCATAGAACATTTTCCAAGATAGATAATATGTTAGGCTACAAAATAAGTCTCAACAAGTTTTAAAAAATTGAAATCATACCAAGTATCTTCTCAGACAACAGTGGAATAAAAATAGGAATCAATTACAAGAGGAACTCTCAAAAGTATTAAAATATGTGGATAAACAGCCTGCTCTTGAATGATCTTTTGGTTAACAATGAATGTATGAAGGAAATCAAAAATTTTTTTCAAATGAATGAAACTGGAGACACAACATAGCAAAACCTCTGGGACACAGCAAAAGCAGTGCCAACAGAGATGTTTATAGTGATAAACACCTATATGAAAAATTCGAAAGATCACAAATTAACAACCTAATGTCACACCTCAAGGAACTAGAAAAACTAGAACAAACCAAACCCAAAGTTATCATAAGAAAAGAAATAACAAAGATCAGAACAGAACAAAATTGAAACAAAAAACAAATCAAAAATTTGCTTCTTTGAAAAGATAAATGAAACTGGTAGACCACCAGCTAGATTAACCAAGAAGAGAACAGAGAAAACTCAAGTAAGCTCAATCAGAAATGAAAAAGGAGACATTACAACTGATACCACAGAAATGCAAAAGATCATCAAGACTATTATGAACATCTCTACATCCACAAACTAGAAACCCTAGAGGAAATGGATAAATTCCTGAAAACATACAAGCTTGTATCATGGAGAAATAGAAATCCTGAACAGAACAATAATGAGTAATGAGATTGAATCAGTAATAAGAAAATCTCCCAACAACAAAAAAAGCCCAAGACCAGATGTATTCACAACTTAATTCTATTAGATGTACAAGGAAGACTTGATACCAATTCCACTGATAATTTTCCAAAAGACTGAGAAGGAAGGACTCCCCCTTAATTTGTTTTACAAAGCCAGTATCACCCTAATACTAAAACCAGGAAAGGATACAACACTACCCTGATGAACATAGACCCCAAAATCTTCAAAAAAAATGCTAGTAAACCAAATCCAATACACATAAAAAAGGTAATTCTCTATGATCAAGTGGGTTTTATCCCAGAGATGCAAGGATGGTTCAACACACACAAGTCAATAAGTATGATATATCACATAATCAGAATTAAAAACAAAAAACATATGATCATGTCGATAGATGCAGAAAAAGCATTTGATAAAATCCAGCATCCCTCCATAATAAAAACCTTCAATGGCATAAAGGAGCATAACTCAAATTAGTAAAAGCCGTGTATGACAACATTATACTGACTAGGAAAAAACTGAAAGAATTCCCCCTAAGAATTGGAACAAGACAAGGGATGTCCACTGTCACCACTTCTATTCAACATAGTACTGAAAGTCCTTGCTGGAGCGATCAGGCAAGAGAAAGAAATAAAGGGAATTAAAATTGGAAACGAGGAAGTAAAATTATCTTTTAATTTTTTGATAATGATATAATCTTATACTTAGAAAACTCGTAAAGAAAGGACTTCTCCAGTTGATAGATGAATTTGGTAAATTCTCGGGTTACAAATCAATATACACAAATTAGTAGCATTTCTATACACCAATAACAACCAAGCCAAGGACTAGATCAAGAACTCAATCTCATTTATAATATCTGAAAAAAAAAACACCTAGGGATATATTTAATCAAAGAGGTGAAAGATCTCTACAAGGAAAAAACACTGATGTAAGAAATCCTAGATGACACAAACAGAAAAATATCCCATGCTCATGTAGTCAAAGAATCAATACCATTAAAATGACCATACTGATCAAAGAAATCTACAGGTTAATGCAATTCCTATCAAAATACCAACATCATTTTTTCACAGAATTAGAAAAAATAATCCTTAAATTCATACGGAACTAAAATAGAGCCTGGATAGTCAAAGTAATCCTAAGCAAAAAGAAAAAATCTGGAGGCATCACATTACCTGACTTCAAATCATATGACAAGGCTACAGTAAACAAAACAGTATGGTACTGGCATAAAAATAGACACATAGATCAATGGAATAGAGTAGAGAACCCAGATATAAAACCATATATCTTCAACCATCTGATCTTCGACAAAGCAGGCAAAAGCATACACTGGGGAAAGGGCAACCTATTCAATAAAGGATGCTGGGAAAATTGGCTAGCCATATGCAGAAGAATGAAACTGGTTCTCTATCTCACACCATATACAAAAATCAATGCAAGATGGATTAAAGACTTAGATGTAAGACCTAACACCATAAAAATTCTAGAAAAGAAACTTCTTGGACACTGGTCTAAATAAGGAATTTATGACTAAGACCCCAAAAGCAAATGCAACAAAAACAAAGATAAACAAATGGGACTTGATTAAACTAAAAAGCTTCTGCACAGCAAATGAAATAATCAAGAGAATATATAGACAAGTTATAGAGTAGGAGAAAACATTCTCAAACTATGCATCTAACAAAGGACTAATATTCAGATTATACAAGGAACTCAAACAATTCAGCAAGAAAAGAAAAAAACATTAAAAAGTGAGCAAATGACAGGGACAGGCATTTTCAAAAGAAGATATACATATGGCCAACAAACATGAAAAAAATACTCAATATCATTAATCATCAGAGAAACTCAAATTAAAACCACAATGAGATACCACCTTACCCCTGTCGGTATGGTCATTATTAAAAAGTCAAAAAACAATAGACGTTGGAGTAGATGCAGTGAAAAGGGAACACTTATACACTGCTAGTGGGAATGTCAGTTAGCACAACCTCTATGAAAACGATATGGAGGTTTCTCAAAGAACTAAAAGTAGATCTGCCATTCAGTCCAGCAATCCCAAACCGGGTATCTTCCCAAAGGAAAAGAAGTCATTATATCAAACAGTTACCTGTGTTTGTATATCTATTGTAGCACCATTCACAGTATCATAGATATGGAATCAACCTAATTCTCCACCAACTGATGACTGGATAAAGAAAATGGGATACACACACACACACACACACACACACACACAAACACACACACCACGGAATACTACTCAGCCATAAAAAGGAATGAAATAATGTCTTTTGCACCAACTTGAATGGAACTGGAGGACTGGAGGTCATTATCCTAAGTGAAGTAACTCAAACGGAATGAAAAATCAAAGGAGCACACACTCTCTCTCTCCCTCTCTCTCTCTCTCTCTCTCTCTCTCTCTGTCACGTGAGGAGCAATGAGAAGGTAGCCATCTGCACACCAGAAACAGAACCCTTGCTAGAACCTAACAATGCTGGCACACATATCTCAGTTTCCAGCCTCCAGAACTGTGAGAAATGCCTTTCTGTTGCTTAAGCCACTCAGTAAGTTGTATTTTGTTATGGTCACCCAACCAGACTAAGACACTTTACCCATATAAAGGGTTCTTTTGGTTTCCAGACTCTATTCCAACCAAATGAGCACAAGCTGTAATTGCCCTCGCTTGGTTTCCACTAACAGTATAATCTACATTGTTTTCTATACTGTCCAAAACAAATTCTCATGACTTAAACTATAGCAGACATGACTTTATATGCCCAAACTTAAAAGTCTCATCTCATCACACTTATTAACATCTTAAGAAAAGTTTATGTAATGATATTTAAATTGGTATTAAATTGAATCATCCAAAATATATTTAAATGCCATGTATAATGTATAGCATGAGCTGCGGTTTATGGGAAATTTTCATTGGTGATAATTTGTAAGTAAGCTGGCTACTGTTTTGGAAAGAAAGTTCGAAATAGTATTTTATGCATTCTATGATAGCTTGAGTGTGAAAGAAATGTCTAGAGGAATGAAATTTTTAAAAAATTAAGTAAATCACCTTCACATATGAATTAAAGTTTTGACAGCTTACAAAATCTTCTACTTCTATATCTTATTCTAGTATTCAGGATAATTTTGTAACTGATACACAGTTTCTGCTTTAATATGATGGTATTTCCCAATGCCATCCTTATTTCTAAATTCCCATTCTCTCTCATACTCAAGCCAATGTAATTTGTATCAAATATCATACTTCCCCCGGAAATTTGTTTGTAGGTTCTTCTATTTTATCAACTTTCCATTCCAATTTGATCTTATATGAATTTTGCCCTTAAGTCAAATGATTTGGCAAACAGAGACATTTTAGGGTAAGATTTAAATAGAGGTGGAAAATATTTTGGAATATTTAACAGTTCAAACTTTTTAGTCATTTTTTCCAAATGTGTAAAATAAGCAAACATACTTAACAAACCAGCAACAATAAAAAGTCAGTGTACTAAACAGAGACAGTCAACAGCTGGTAGAAAATTGAATTGAACTTTGTCCAGAGACAATAGAAAAAGGAAATTAAAGGCTTCAAATTGCTTATAGCAGGCCGGAGTAAATCCAAGTGCATTTTGGGGTCATTAAAACGTCTTCAACACTTTTCCAAAGATTTTTGTTTCAAGAAGCCCAAAAGGAAGATTTTGCCAAGCACTGCTTTCCTCTCATTGTATTTCATGAAAAATTTAATCCATATGTTTCTGATTCATTTATATTTAAGTCATCAAACAGTTCTTGCGCAAGAGCTATTTGATTTCTAAGAAATCATTTGAGCCTTTTATAGAAGTCTGCTCATTTTCTTTGAAGTAAATTTTGCAAAACTGAAAATACTTGACTTGGTGTTTAAACTGAGCTTTTAAGTTTTTGTGCAATCATAGAACTTTAGATTTTAGAAGAGATATTAAATGTAATCTATCCCATCATCCAACCCAAAGTAGAATATCTCTTACCAATCTTTGGCAGATAAAAATTTGGTTGCTTCTTGATCACTTGCAGTGGTAGAGAACTCACGATTTCGGAAGAAATCTTATCCCATCAAGCCTCATTCTCTCCTTTCTCCTTTTACAATTGTTTAACATGCAGAATATAAGGTCAAGTGTGTATGAATTATGACTTATTTCTCTTTCTAGAGTGCTTCCTAGTACCCTGCTGCTACCTTGTTCTAATTTTGATAATTGGGGATTTACCTGATGTAGAGAAGCTAGCTCAGGTTTGAAACACTAATTTGTCTTAGAAAAGCTTCATTAAATTTTTTTGTTTAAATATGTAATATACATAGATATATATTTTGCATAAATATTTCCACTTAACCTAGATCACACTTCATAAGAAAATATTACTTCCCCCATTGATGGATAGGGGAACTGGATTTCAGAGAATTAATTGTTTTAATGAAGTCACATGACTGGTTAGTACCTCCTGTATTCAAACCCAGGTCTTGAATTCAAAGTCATGGCTTTATTTTCTACATTGAAATGAATCTCAATTCAAATTCTCTTATAAGGGCTTTGTCTCCATGAAGTAGATACAAAAACCAAACTGAGTTTCACAAACTTACATGTGTTACTGCTTCAGAATTGGTTAACTGTGTATTAGGTTGAGTCACATAAAAGTACTATTTTTGTCAGCCAAAAATATTTACTATCTGCAATTTTATGTGTTTGATACAGATATATTTGCCTCCATGTTTGCATTACATTGTGTAGTAGAAAATTTCTGGCACAGCGTATATAAGCTCAGTTCATAAACAAACTTGCTTATATTAAAAAATGATTTCTTAAAAAGTTAGAAGAGAAGAAATAACAGATATTTATCTCTGTGAAAGTACTTAACAGATAATCAAAGTCAACTGCAAATTGTGTAGGTAAGAACAGGCTTTGGAATTCTTCCTCCTCTGAATTTATTTATTGAGAGCCAACTATGCGACAAGCACCAGGTCTAGGCCTTGGGATATGAAGATGAATAAGTCACTGTCACCCTTTCAAAGAGTTTTCAGTTTTTCAGTTGAGGTTATTCTCTTTTTTAATGTTCGTATTGTGGCTCAAGTATTCAAATCCTGACTCCCTGACTATATTTCTGCCTTTTTTGTTTTGTTTTTGTCTAACTCTCTCTTAATTCTCTGAATCCTTGCATGGTCCAATGGTTTTCTAGTTGAAAATGTAGCCTCTCTCAGCTCCTTTTAAAAATATCTCTTTGAATCTTTTTGTTTTATGTTTTTGTGAGTGCCATTGAAGTCTCTCTGGTGGAAAGCATTCTTGTTACAAATAAGCTCTGAATCTCAGTTTCAAAGTTAAGTATATCTTATTGCTAAAATCATCTGATCATCAGAACTTTATGTTGTCCTAAGACAGACAATATCCTTTTCCATCCTTATCATGAAGTCTTCAAACAAAATGTCTAAGTACTAGAGTATTCAAAAGTAAGAAACAAGATATCATTTTACTAGCTATAATTATTCAAATATTGATGTTTAACATAATTTAATCAGAGCCCTCATTCAACATTTATTGAGTGCTCACTGGATTAATAACAGGAGGGCATTTTAATAGACGTTTTGAGGCAATCCTATGCTGAAGAACCATTTTCAGAGAGAATAATTTGATAATATGAAAGAAAACAAGTGCCAACATAATATATGCTAAAGAACATACTGATAGCTATAGATATGATTGATTATTGAAATGATCATTGTGGTGAACACCAGGAATGGTTGTATTTCAAGGAAAAATAGGCTATAGCTTAGAAAATGTAGAAGTAGAACATTTTGGTATGGTGAATAAAAATTATGGTGTGGAAATAGATATATTTTCTAGGCAAGGAATATGAATTGAGATATTATAAGAGACTGACATCAAGCATGTCTACAGGATTTATAGAATCAAAAACAGTAGAGTAGAAGGTGTTTTAGAGATTATCTCATCCAAACATTATGAATTTACAGAGAATTAAATAAAAGCTCTGGTATTTCCCAGATAGACTCTCAAATTGCTGGGACTGGATTCCATGAGCCAGAACCAAATTCAATGCTTTTTTTTCCTTTTGTGTGATTTATGTTAATTGTGTGACTTATGCTGGAGGGAATGGAAAGGAATAAAATGCAGGTTTTAAAGATTTACACTACAACCATAGTCACTGGTAAATTCCAAATTACTGTACTCATTATGATATATTGAATAGATATGTGAACTTCTTGAAATAGAAATTTATCCATGGGTGTGAAAGTAATGCATTATCCATTCAGTAAATAGTTTCTATTTAAAACAAAAACACAAAATGAAATTTTACAACTAAATTCACCCTGTAATAAATGAAAAGTTTAGCTGGGACTCTAAATGGTTGACTGTGGATCAGACAAGTTCAGGATCCAGGCAAGAAAAAACCTGAAGCTGGGTGGAGTAAGTACAAAGTTTGGCAATGATTATGTTATTGATCTTGGGCATTAAATATGGATTGTGTATATAATATAATCCTAAACCAAATCAAAGGCGATCTTATTTGGGAAACTGTAATTACTATTCTTTTAAATTATGATATCAGGTTGCCAAAGCTCGTTAAAAAACATATAGAAGGATCAATCATCACTTGAAAGCTTTGGAAAAGATGTTATAAGAGCTATCACAACTGGCTTTTGACTTGGGGCAGGAAGCTGGGCAAGTTATCACAGGATCTTAGAGCTGATATATGTTTTTATTCTTCCATGGATAAAGAAAGATAAAGTTAAGAAATATTATTTTAACAATAAAGTCAGGTAGAGCATTAGTTTTGTGTATAAACTAATAATACCTCATGGAGTTGGTTCTTTATATCTTTCTTTTCTTACAACTTACATATTTTCATTTTTAAAACTCACCTTTTAATAATATTAAACATGTTACAAGTTATGTAGAGACAATTTATAAATTGTGGAAGAAATTAAAGTGTGAAGATTGTAGAGACCTACAGTTCTCTGAAAGCTTTAAATACAAAATCTCTCAGGAATTTAGAATCCAATGAAAAACAAAAAGAAATAATAGGAGAAAGGAAGAGAAGTTAAAGAAGAAAAAAATGACTTTCCTTTAAAATAATCATATTTTATTCAGTTAGCAACCAAATTATTAGAAACAGAGATAAAATGGGGGGTGGTAGAAATCCAACTTCTAAAATAAAATTGAATGCCTTTGGTTTCTAGAAGTGATATCGATGCCTGAACCTTTGTGATAAGTCATTGGTAAGATCTAGATTAGAGCCCAGATTCCAGGACTCTTTCCTTGTCACAGAGCTGCCTCTTTGTATTAAAATGTTAATGACAAGTTTTAACAACGATAATAATAATAATACCATTTGCGGTTACAAACACAGTTCAGGTAGTTGCAACCAAAGTATAATTGATGCTTTCACATGACTTTAAAAACCAGATTGACATTTTAAAGTGGTATATTTTTATACATTTTGATTATTATACATAGCAGAAACTTTGCCAAGATTTGTAAAACTACTAAGCATCCTTACATATGTTATTGCCTTAGATCCTTTCAGCAACCCTAGGATACAGTCAAGTAAAAGTAAATATCAGGAAGATGAAGTTTCTCTCCCAAGCTCATAGATTTGGTAAGTAGCAAAGCTAAAACTTGACCCCATGCTCCCTGGAAGCCATTGCCCAGCCCTCTGAGTGTTCTAGCAACAGTAGAGCAGGGGAAGTAATCAGAGGAGCAGAGTGTAAGAACTTTCTTAAAATAGTTTATTATTAATGTCTATACAATTCTATCACTACAGTGTTGAGAATAATAATTATAAAAATGTGCATAATTTTACCAGACATACACAATTGTTCTATCCTTATTTTTTAGTAAGATACATAATTACTAAACCATAAATGTATTGACACTAGAACCACTCAAATCTAGAAACAAACGCTTGCTTTTTCACTATCTATGTGAGTTGTCACACATCCTTGCCTATCAAGTAGGAATATTAAAGTAATCAATAAAATGACTGACTTTTGTATGAACAAGACTCAAATCTGAGAGTGACTTATCAAAGTGAGACAGTTAATGCAAGGGGAACTTTGACTGAGCCTGAGTCTTCTGACTCTAAGCTCAGAGTAACTTCTGCTGCAAACATTTCCCAAATGGAAACAAAACTTCCAATGCTATCTACTTTTTTAAAAAATATGTATTATGTATAATGACATAACATTTTGATATGGAACTATTTGGTGTATCTATATAGTTCTTCTAATTATTACATGATAATCATTTATAAAATATTGTTCCAAACTCAAGAAACCCAAGTAGTACTTGAATTCTGACTACACAGTATTTATCCAATTACAAAAATACATATACATATATATATATATATATATATATATATATACACACACAATCATGGAAGCCATAGTAAGTATCTTAGCACATATATTTAATATTTATTTCTTGAATCTTAAAATATGAGTCCAAATTTAATTATTTTAAAATTTTTTTTAGTCATTCCTTTGATGTGATTTTTTTTTGTATTTCTTAATCTAAGAGAGCACTATATCTCAAGAGATTCCCTGTAGTGTTCTGTGCATGCATCAGTATACAAGAGGTAAAATAGACTATACCACACTGATTCCCTATACCTCGATAGAATGTGCAACATCAGTGCTTTGTTCCCTATATCTATTTTTTCTCTTTATGTTTATTTCATCTTTTCAATGTCTTTATTTTCTATTTTAACTGTTCGACCAATGTTTGCCATGCTCAATCCCACGTTTCCCTCTACAGTTGACTCCATTCAGTCAGACCTGACTACTGTGATTCCGTACTGCAAGGTGGATTACAGGTGTAGGTGACAGAAGTGATGTAACTGCTACATGGTTTCCTAGTGGATGTCTGAAACATCTTTCCTCCCACTCAAAGCTTGGAAAGTTAACTGCAGAACTCATTTCGGGTTCTGCAAAAAGGAAAATCCTCGTGTTCCCATTGTAAGAGTTTGTTGTGAAGCCCTCTTATGCAACTGACACCATGGGGGGAAGAAAAAGAGGATTAAAAACATCATAATAGGCACAAAAATAGGGCCAATTTTCACATTACACAGCTAAATTGGAAAGGAAGGAAATAAAGACATCAGTGGATAAAATTAATGTAATTGGAGAATACTGCAGTCAAAGTAGTTTGTTTGCTCTAATCTTGTACACGATATAAAAATGCTGTTGCAAATGGACCCCAGCTGCAAGTAATCACAGTCAGAGGCTAAATGGAATCAACAGTGATGATCTGGTAGGGAGGCGAATGCCCATGCAGCTTTTCTTGGAGGAAAATAGATAGTCCCATGACTCATACATGAGAAATGTGTTACAACTCTGAAAATTAATTCATATACTCATGCTAAACACTTGAAATGATAAAAAATGTTTACATCTCCACGATTATTTTATTTATAATTAAAAAAATAAAATGGCATAGCTAGCAACCTTGCATGTATGATCAGCCCATCATCAGAAGAGTCATTTAGCATGAAAGGTCTTTTAAGTGTATTTGTACCAAAATGGAGATGGGAGCTCACTCAGTTTCCCAGCTTACCAATTTTGTTCGGATGTTTCAGGGGTAATTTTAGTAATTTCTATAGTAATTCAAAATGTCATTTTGCTACTGAAGCCAAATAGAGGGTGCAAAATGTGCATGGTTATTAAATATAAAATATAAAATTTATTATTTATTTATAGTTGTCTACCTTAACCACTGCTGCTGGTAGAAGCTTATTCTCACCTGTGTCAGAACAGCCTCTGTACAAATTATTCTTCATCACATATTCTCTTTATGTATTTCATGGAACTTCTCACAATTTGAAATGACCTCAATGACATTTGGATTACTTGTTTATCATCTGGGCCATTCCAGAATGGAAGCAGAGTTCTCATCTGTCTCTGTCATGTATATTTTAAACACACCCATGTCAGAGCATAGGTAAGTGTTCAGTATATATTTGTTGAATAAAAGACTGAAAGATTTAGTTAATTGGAATTTTTGTTAAGTTTGAGAATTACTGACTGAATAGATTTTAGGCACACTCCTAAATGATTTGCTAAGACTAACACTTTTGAGGTTATTTCTATTTTTAAGAAGATGACAAGAATATTAAATAATTTATTCTAAAACATAGAGATAACTATTATATCTTCAACATAACCCCTTCTCTGTTCTCTTCAGAGTTAAAATTTACAAAGATGAACTGAGCTAAGAATAATGTGATGGTTAAAACATGGGCTTTGACATCAGTGTAACTTGGTATCAAACTGGATCTGCTACTTTCTACACATGACCGTAAGCAAGGCGGCTAATCTCTCTGTAGCTCAACTTCTCCAAAGTGGACATAATAACTTTTACTTCTTTGGCGAGTATTGATGCAATGATGTATGCAAAAATTTACTTATACAGTGCCTGGCACATAAGAAGTTTCTCCAAATAATTGCTCTCTTTATGATTATACTTGTTGAGTGAATTTTCAAAGAAGGATGGAGTGAAGTCTGGGCATGAGCTGACAGCTGAACTAGAAATTAAGCCAGAGGTAAGCATGATCCGTGTGTGAAAAATCCTATTGGTTCCATGAATGGTGCTGTATAATCTAGTATACATGCAAAGTCCATGCTAAATATTATGTTACCAGTGCAGGTATTAAAATGTTATAAATGTTATTGTATTCCACTTAGAGCAAAGTTATAACACATATAAATTACAGGATATATATTATGTCACCATGAAGAGTTCTTCACATTAGATGATCTTTGCAAAATCTTTCTTTTCCCACCAGCTTTACTGAAATATAATTAATAAAAACAGAAATTGTATACATTGTGATATTTTAATATATATATATACATTGTGAAATGATTACTACAAGCAAGCTAATTAACATATCCCTCACTTCACGTGGTTGTGTGTGTGTGTGTGTGTGTGCTGTGTGTAGTGAGAACATTTAAGATCTACTCTCTTAGCAATTTTCAAGTATACAATACATTATTATCGACTATAGTCACCATGCCGTACAGTAGATCTCTGGAACTTATTCATACTGTCTAACTGAAACTTTGTAACCTCCAACCAACATCTCACCATTTCCTTCCCTGGCCCCCATCCTCTGGTAACTACCATTCTACTTTCTGCCTTTATGAGTTCAACTTTTTTAGATTCCACATATAATAAGATCATGCAATATTTCTCTTTTTGTATATGGTATGAGATAAGGGTCCAATTCATTCTTTTGCATATGTATATCTAGTTTTCCCAACATGTTTGCAAAGGAAAGAAAGAGATTTTCCTTTCTCCATTATGTGTTCTTGACATCCTTGTCAAAGATCAATTGACCATAAGTGAGTGGGTTTATTTCTGGGCTCTCTGTTGTTTCCATTGGTCTCTATGTCTGTTATTATGTCAGTACCATGCTGCTTTGTTTACTACAATTTTGTTGTACATTTGGAAATCAGGTAGCTTCATACCTCCAGCTTTGTTCCTTTTGCTCAAGATTACTTTGCTATTTGGGGTCTTCTCTGGCTCCATATGAATTTTAAGATTGTTTTTTCTATTTCTACAAAAAATTTATTTTATAAGATTATAAAATCTGTAGATTTCTTTGAGTAGTAGGGGGATTTTAACAATAGTAATTCTTCCAATCCATTTAATTTGGTCTTTTAAAATTTCTATCATCAGTATTTTATAGTCTTAATTGTCCATATCTTTCACTTCCTTGGTTAAATCTATTCCTAAGTATTTTTTTGTTTTGATGCTATTAAAGATGGGATTTTAAAAAACAGCCCAAGTGTTCATCAATACAGGAGTGGATTCATAAAATGTGGTGTGTGTATATATATATATATACCATGGAGTACTACTCAGCCACAGAAAACAATGGCAATCTGCCACTTCTTGTACTATCCTGGATGGAGCTGAAGCCCATTCTACTAAGTGAAGTATCAAAAGAATGGAAAAATGAGCACCACATGTGTTCACCATCAAATTGGTATTAATCGATCAACACTTATGTGCACATATGTTAGTAGCACTCTTCGGGTGTCGGGCCGGTGGGAGGGGACAGAGGGGATGGTATATTCACACCTAATGGGTAAGGTGTACATTGTCTGGGGGATGGGCATGCTTGTAGCTCTGACTTGGGTGGGGCAAAGGCAATATATGTAACCTAAATATTTGTAACCCTGTAAT
The DNA here is from genome assembly GCA_963574695.1 of Propithecus perrieri. Classification (NCBI taxonomy): domain Eukaryota; kingdom Metazoa; phylum Chordata; class Mammalia; order Primates; family Indriidae; genus Propithecus; species Propithecus perrieri. The sequence goes on from CAUYRB010022599.1 coordinate 18,772, forward strand.
ATTCTGAAATTAAGAAAAAAAAGAAAAAAAATCTCTGGGATGCAAAGATGGTTTAACACATGCCAATCAATAGATCTGATACACCCCATTAACAGAATAAAGGATAAATTCTTGTGATCATCTCAACAGATACAGAAAAAGCATTTGACAAAATTCAACATACTTTTATGGTAAAAACTGTCAACATATTAGAAATAGAAGGAATACCTCAACAAAATGGCATATATAATAATAGTGCATAATAAAAATGACTGTATATAATAAAGACATCTGCACTCGAATGTTTATGGCGGCACAATTCACAATTGCAAAGATGTGGAAACAACCCAATCAATTGCCCATCAATTCATGAGTGGATTAATAAAATGTGGTATATGTACACCATGGAGTACTACTCAGTCACAAAAAAACAGTGCTGAGCTAACATCTTTTGTATTATCCTGGATGGAGCTGGAGCCCATTCTCCTAAGTGAAGTATCACAAAAATGAAAAAACAAGCACCACATACACTCACCATCAAATTGGTACTCATTGATAAACACTTATGAGCATATATTGAAGTAACAGAACACACTCTCTCATGCTTTTCTAACATGTTTTAAAAGTTTTGTCTGAATATTAAAGAGACAACCTGGCCTGGCTACACAAATCTTTGGTTAGCCCTAAGAGGTTGTTCTTGTTACATTAATTAAAATGAATTTGGATTTCTTTATGAGCAGTATAAAGTGTGATCATGATTTGTTTGGAATAAGCAGCCCCATATCAGGGAATATGGCAGACTGTTGTCAGCAATTTGAGAACCATCTCAAATTAGAAGTTGAGTTTTGATAGGAGGAATCTTAAATACTCTTTTAAGCTAATTTTACTTTTTTTACTCATAATAATAATAATAATAAAAGTCTCAACTCATCTATAAGACATGTTTCTAAAAATTAGATTTTTAAAAATCTGGTAGAATTTTAATTCTAGTTTACCATCATTCACACATTAGCTGAGAGAGGCTGCTACTTTTTAATAATTTGTGGCATCTCTTTACCATTTCAATAAAGAAAAAATGCTCTAGGAAAGTTTATTTTTATATGAATTTTAAGAAAACAAAAGAAGAACTCTTCTAGACATTGGCCTAGGGAAAGAATTTACGAGTAAGACCCCAAAAGCAAATACAGCAACAACATAAATAAATGGGACTTAATTAAACTAAAATGTTTCTGCACAGCAAAGGAAATAATCAAAAGAGTCAATAGACAAACTATGAATGGGAGAAAATATTCACAAACTATATATCTTACAAAGGGCTAATATACAGAATCTATAAAGAACACAAACAAATCAGCAAGAAAGAAATAACTGCATCGAAAAGTGGGCCAAAGACATGAACAGACTCTTCTCCAAAGAGGATAGACAAATGGCCAACAAACATATGAAAAAAAAAATGCTCAATATCACTAATCATCAGAGAAGTGCAAATCAAAATCATAATGAGATTCCACCTTACTCCATCAGAATGTCCATTATTAAAAAGTCAAAAAACAATAGCTGTTGGCAGGGTTGCAGAGAAAAGGGAATCCTTATACACTGTTGGTGGGAACGTAAACTTGTACAATCTCTATGGAAAACAGAATGACAACTCCTCAAAGAAATAAAAATAGACCTATTTAATACAGCAATCCCACTACTGGGTATCTACCCAAAAGAAAAGAAGTCTTACATCAAAAAAAACACCTGTACCCGAATGTTTTCACAGCGCTGCAAAGATACGGAACCAACCTAAGTGTCCATCAATTAATGAGTGGATACAGAAAATGTGATGTACATATATAGATATATATGTATAAATATAGATATGTATATATATATACGTGCATACACACACACACACACACACACACACACACACACACCTTGGAGTACTATTCAGCCACGAAAAGGAATAAAATAATGTCTTTTGCAGCAACTTGGATGGAACTGGAGACCATTATCCTAAGTGAAGTTTCTCAGGAATGAAAAAAACAGATACCACATGTTCTCACTTATAAGTGGGAGCTAAAGGAAGGATATATATAGTCATAAAGAACTGCAATGAATATTGGAAACTAAGGAGGAGGGAGGACAGGAGGAGGTAAGTGATAAAACTCTACCTATCTAGTAAAATGTGCACCATTCTGGTGATGGGTACACGGAAAGCCCTGCCGTCAGCATGATACAATTCATCCATGTAACAAAAAAGCAAAAACACTGGTACCCCTAAACTTTTTGAAATTTAAAAAAAAGAAAAGAAAACTAGGAACCAAGATCATGCTACTTCTTCAGGTATCACTGAACAAATGTTTTGCTTAGTTTTTGCAGCTGTGCAATGGGGCTATAATACAGTACCTAGCATGTAAAGATGTTTTATATACAAACTGATGATTGTAAAACACTATATAAATGCTAATTGCCCTGTATTAGTGTTAAAGGTTTTGTAGTTATACCTGCATCTTGCCAAGAAGAAGTGTTTTTCATGGTTTTGAATAAGAGTGTTCATTCACTACCCCCCTGGAAAGTATGTTGGAGTTCTGAGCTTGATGGCTGGAGATTGTAAGGTGGCCATCCTAACCTAGTTTTGAAAGAGGTTTCACTAATACTCACATAGGCTGTGATGATAGCACTACTAAAACACATTTACATTCTACTTGTCACTATATAGCCTAATGCCTAGAATGAGCCCACTACTTTGACTACAAAAAGGAGACCTGATGAATTTCCAAATAAGATGTAATGGAGTCTTAGGTTTTTATACCCTGAAATATCACCAATTAATAAGCATAAATAATGAAGTCACTCAATTTGTAAATAGAAAATATAATATTTCCATGTCTCAGAATGATGTGATGACTATTTTGGGGCATATAAAATTGTTAATGTTTGTAAAATGTCTTAAAAGTCTTGGCTAAAAGCAAAATATAGTGTCCCAACCATAAAGCAATACGTGGAATTTTTTAAATAAAAAATTGTGGTATGTGTGAAGAAGTATTTAAAAAGAGATCTTCAAATGAATTTTGGTGTACACTAGTTAATAACAGAAAATAATTTTCCTTAAAAAGAAAAAAATATTTGGAACTTACTTAAAAGAAAGAAAAATACAACTAGCAATTAGCATGTTGCAATCTGTCAAATAATGAGATTGTCTCAACTCGTCTAGGCAGCAGCAAACTTGAATTTCAACACAATAGTTAAAAATAATAAGAATGCAATCTATAGGAGTTGTTATAGACACTTGTATCCAAAATATAGAGTTATAGGGTATGATCAGTGGATACAATTCTGAGTAGTGAAGATGGGTTCCAAAACTCCTTTGTCTGATGTCTATGGTTCTGAAACTTGCTTTGCTATTGTGTTCCCACTTGCCTTGGTATAATGGACAGATAAGTTTTGTGCTGAGTAGCAGGTCATATAATTAGTCTAAAATCACTTCACTATGATTTATTAATAATACTTAGTGCTTTTGACCCAAAATAAATTACTCCAAGTTCATGTCTGGTAGACTAACATGCTTCTATGTTACTATCCGTTCAAAAACGTACTTTTATGTAAGTTCCCGTACATTTTCCACGGGTGAAATAAATTTGCTTCTTCAGCAACTACATGGCCTAAAGTCATGTTTTATTCATATTTCCCTCCCTCATAAAGAATGGGACTATTTTATATATTTTTGTCTTCTGTGCTTCACCAATAATTTCCCTGCATTTAGAAACGTTCATGATCTCCAAACTACATAATTTATTTTTCATGCATATTAGGCATCTCCAAATGTTCTAATTGAGGAGAAACACCACTGCATTGAGCAGGAGAACTTGAACCAAATGAGAGTTGAAATATTAAATGTAAACATAGGATAGATAGGTAGGTAGGTAGGTAAATAGATAGTAAATGACATATTTCCTTGGTTATCACATCTAAAGTTCTTCAAACTATGGTTTCAAAACCTACAAAATTTCCTCCTTAAGTGCAGAAATGTTGGGAAGTTAAGACTTAAAATCTAGTGTGTATACAATCTGCTGGATATCAACAACCAAGAAATTGTTTCTTTAGAGTTCCAAGTCTATATATGCACACATACATTTAAAATCTCTTTTATTTGTCCATTTATTTATTTGTAGAGTAAATATTATGGGATATAAGATTACGTCAGGGTTAAATTATCTTCTCAGGCACTGGAAGATCAAAACTGAAATTAATCTAAATTCTTAGATTATATCATTTTATATATTATATTTTCAATATATATTTATATTAGATATGTGGTTTACATATGAAAGACTTTGCCAAGCTATTCAGATATTTACTTTATTAAGTACTTATTTTAAACATTTAATCAATATTTTATTGATATATTTATATGAATTATGAGATAGTAGACATTATGAACTTATTTGGGTTTTTTTCCCATCCTTTAAATCCACGTAAGTTTAAAAGAATATAAACCCATATTTTAATCCTCCATACTGACAGACACAACACACTAAAATCACACCAAATATCTAGCAAGGTGATTATATTTCTACAGCTGTCAAGAAGCGTCTTGATAGGAGAAGAAAAGGTAACTACAGATAGCCCCTGTAATTTATTGCTTAACGATTTTACCACAAAGATATTTTGGGAAACTACATGGTTAGTAGGAGGATATAAAAAAATGATTTTGCTAAAAGAAAATCCATGTCTCTATTTAAATCTCATTTTTTATGCAATTGGAGAATAGAAGCTCTTTCGTTTATTCAACAAATATTTTGGAAGTAGATGGTCAACTGAGGAGAAGTAGGTCTAAATTAGCAAACACTGGGTTTTTTGTTTTCTTTTTCTTTCTTTCTTTTTTTTTTCTCCTAGATAGTTCGATTCATTAAATGGCGGAACATTTAAAGCACGTCAGTACCTAAAAAGGACTCAAGTATTCTACATGTGGTCAGTACTAACGATTACACTACCAAGATTCCAGGGATTTAGTGGTTCATTGCTAATCTAACCCCTAGACTCTCCCCGCAAGCCTCGGCTCCGTCCTGTGACTTGGATAACCCTGCCGTCCAAAGACAGCACCGCTTACTGCCTTATGTTAAGGAGGCAGCAGCTGCAAATTGCAATATCCTCAGAAGTTCGTAGCTGAGACAAAACCCAGTAACACTCTAGCCCCAACCTCAAACTTTTCTAGTCCATGGTTCAGAGAGAGTAAACGTGTTCGAACGTGGAATGAGAATACGCTTTGACAATTTCAGGGTCTGAAGCTATGAGGGTTTGAAGCTCTGTTGTGTCCCTTACTATCTGTGACACTCTGGATATGTTTCTAAAATTCTCTAAGCCTCAGTGACTCTGTGACGATAAAATGAGATCATGAGGGAAAAAGGTGTCTGACACACAACAGATCAGTGAACTTGTGGCTATTATAATTTTTAATAGAAAGGGCCATGGTCCTATGAGGTGAAAGAATTGTGATAATTCAGTTTTTTTGACGTTTAAGTTCATTATTCTTTTTATTATTCCACATTATCTCACATTTGTCTGGAGGTAAGGAATCATAGAGTAATATACACTCATAACTGCCAAACGAGATACAGTTTTCTTTGGTTCATGATAAGCCTCAAAAGTAGAAGGGCATAAAAAAAAATTCCAATAAATTTATTAGGGAAAACCAAAAATATTAGGCAGGTTTAAAAAATTTCTAGATAGCCTACAGAGTAAAGTTCAAAAAACAGGGAAACATTATAATTTATTTCAATCCTACAGACTCAAAAATAGTTTGTGGATAATGTTTCCTCTAAGTAGAAATTTCCAAAACTAGCAACTGGATTTTCTCAGGTTTTTGAAGCAGTATTTCCTTAAGAAGAAAGCAGGCTTCGTTTTTCAGTGACACAGAAAATTCCTATCATTTTTACTTTGTTCCAAAATTATATTAATGGAGTTTTGTCATGGGAATAAATTAAAATGGGGCATGTGGAACGTGGTGGTATTTCTGCACCATGCGGTTTACAAGAAAACAATCTCATTTAGATCATATCACTGACCGCATGGCCAACACGGGGACCACCTGGGGCCCATGTGGAACCTCTCAACACGAATGGGTTCATTCAGTAAGAAACATGTGATTTTTTAAGAGATTTCATTTAGAATTCTTCAGATCAAGTTTATGAAAGGATTACTTATATTTAGATCAGAATGGGCTATTCCTTGCAGCCGTGCAAATTTCACGTTATATTTAAGCCCTGGAGTTTTTTGACAGAAATGCAGGTTGAATGACAGTGACCAAAAAAAAAAACAAAACCTACAAAACAATAACAACAACAACAAAAAAAACAATAAAAACACCTAAGTAAAAGAACGAAAAACATGATCTTTAAATATCAAAATATCTAAGCTTTAAGAACTTGTGCCTAACCCTGTTGCTCTTAGATGTGTGACTTTCTAATGCAAAGGATAAAATACACCATCATATTAGGCCCTCATGATTATGTCCTTTAATGTTCAACCCTTTAATCTACATGTAAGCTAATAAGAGCAGTAAGAATACATCTAAGAACAAATCACAGAAGCAAAAAAAAAAAAAGAAAAAATCAGATTGTGATACAGTTACATGCAGATAATATTAAATTATAAGAATTGTCGTGGAAGTATTTATACATGTTTAATGAATTTATAAATGTTAAAAGAGTAGGACATACATTTTTGAAATGTTTCTAGGATTTGGAAGTTTGCTTTAATTATTATTGTAAGCATTTTCTCAGAGTAATTCAAATTGTGATGTGAATTTACATATACCAAACCACAGCATATCCAAAAAAACAAAACTTGTCTATGCAATGTACCCATAAGTTAGAATCTTCCAAAATGTGTCTTCTCTTGAGACATTCTAAGGACAAGGATAGTGAATAAACCAAAGTAACTTTTATTTTGTATAGTATTTAATTAGTTTGACTTGAAAAAATATGTAAAGAAAAATATTCCAAAATTACATAATTCCGAAATACATCACATAAGTGATGGGGTATAAATCAAGAAAAAGAAAGGAAGAACACACGATAAAGAAAGTTTTTAGTTAGCATTACTGTATTCAACAAGTTTCAGGCTGGTTTCCCTGGTTCTGTGAAATTGATGCTTTTAGCTTGTAATGCTCCAAAGGAAACAAAACCACCCACTGGGTGTAACAGTCAATATTATTTTGTCTTCCATTTTTCTACTTTTCCACCCGAATTTTTAAAAATATGCACAGCTTCACAATATACTCCTGAAAGAAAGTATGTATGCTTCCGCAATCATCCCGAGAGACCATCAAAGTACAGGGCAGCCAAAGGAAGAGGAGGCCAAAGAAAGTCAGCAAAGGGACGAAAGGAAGCAAGATATGATATATTCTCAGGATAAATTCGATAGGAAATCGCACAAGTAAGGCATTCAGCCAACTGCCATATGCCCTGACAAAGATACCAACAGCAGCAGTGAGCCCAGGGAGCTGTTTTATCATTAGCCCCTCACCCAGCAGTGGTAGAAACTCATTTAGCCCCATGCTGGACTTTCATTAGGCCAGACTCGCATCAGATGGTCCCGTGTTTTGGCTCCCAAGTGGTGTGGCCCTTTATTGGGGGAGGCAGCCATATCTCAGCTCAGCAGGGTCCCCAGATTGGAGTGTTCCTCGCTGACAGATGCCAGGGCCTCAGCGGAGGCAGCAGTGGCCAAGGGGGCCCGATGAAAGGCTATCCTTTATGTTGGCATTTTGTGGCACAAAACCTATGGAAAAGGAAAAAAAAATTCTAAACCTTTCAAGTTTGTTTTTAAACTGACTTCTACTGAAAATAAGGTGGAGTGAAAAAAAAAAAATCCATGAAGCTGAAAGCAAAGAGAAAATGCCAGAAATCTTCACTTGGAATCAGAGCAAAGAGCTGAGCTGACACTAACAATCTTTTTTTTTTTTTTTTTTTTTTACCTCAGGACTGTAATAAAAAGTCAACGAAGCAAGGGATGTCGATATATTCTAATAACAAAGATGTGGAATTTTAGAGGGCCCTTTTTCTTTTTCTTCATAGGGAAGCAATATTAAAAAATAAACAGAAATAGAGAACAAGTATTAAAGTCTAATAGATGCACATAGGAAAGATACGTTTCTTCATAAAAGAAACTGAAACTTACATCATACAGTGATATATGCTGTGATTTTGAGGGAAAAATAATTTTTTAATTGCATTTGCATTCATTTCTTTGAACTCTAATAATTGTATCAAGAATTATAGACGAAGAAAGAAGACAGCTCATGCTGATTTTTTTTTTTTTTCTATTAGCTTTCCAGGGGGGAAAAAATTGTGCTCAATATTTGAATCACTGATTATTTTAAAAATCATATTATGTTATTATGTTTTATTGTATCATCATCCTTTATCTAAAAGTTTTTCATAAATATAGTAGAACCCAAAATATACCTTTCTGTTAATTTGTTAAGTTTCTGTGAATTATAGAACAAACAACAGATGATCTAGGAGAAACAAAAAAACATGTTTTTATTCTTTTAGTTCATTCATTTAATTGTTTATTTTAATATCAATTGTACATGTCATTGCTATCTATAAATTAAGTTTTCATATCAATATGATATATTAAATAATAGCAAATTATTTTATATTCATTTGCACTTCTGAAAATGTGTATTTCAATTCAATTTATACAAAGGCAGCAGCTTGAAAGACAGAGTTTATGAAAAAGAAGCAGGGGGAACTTTTCTAATATTGTATTTTCAAATGAGAAATGTACTTATTGTATGTTTGGAAGACTTCGGTAAAACATAAGGAAATTACACAACAATCTAAAATACCTTTGATCTTCTGAACTCTGAATGTTGGTCAACATATCAGAAGGAAAAATGGAATAGTGATCAGTTTCTCATCTTTTCAGAGATAAGTGCCTACTTACTGCTAAAGTATTCTGTTCTCCTTCCTCATCCTCTCATGGATGAAGTTTGCAGATATCTTTAGGTCAATGAACCATAGGGAGCTTTCTTGGTGCAGCGAAGCCCTTTATAGTATATTTCTCTCCAGGCGGCTCTATTCCTGTTTGTCAGTGACGTGTGGCTTATCGTCCACTTAATCATCCTGGTTTGTGTCAATTTATAGACATGTTAGGGAGCATTGCTGTAGATGGTTCCTTTTACTGAATTTATAAAAAAAGAATTTTTGGCATTTTTATAAATTCTTTCATTTATTTAAATAGTAACAGTATTTGGAAGAGGAAATCTCTCTCTCTCTCTTTTTACTAAGAATTAATGGTGTAGAAATATTGCAAAATTGTTTTTTAAAGGGAAAAATAGACATGTATACAAGGAAATATATAGCAATAAACCAATCAAAAAATAAATATGAAGCTGAAATTACTGAAACATCATTGATGTTTTAAGATCAGTTTCCTCTGGCTTTTAATTTTAGTAAAGCTGGTATAGGTATGCATGAATGTGTGTGTGTTAAAATAATTACCAAGGACCTACAGTAACAGTCCTTCATGCCTCAGTGTTTCAGTTGCATTTGACATCGTTATTGCCTGAGACAACAATCTAGCTGCGATGTTAGCAAACTGGGCCAAGTCTCTTTGATGCACCACAGGTATTAGAAAGTTGAGCACACGGAAACCCTCAAGCAGGTGGGCTGTGTTGAAGCGCCACCTACTGAAACATTGTGTTCCTCAATCCTGCATTCCTAAAGTTGGCATTTACTATAGCATTGGCAAAACTGGTTCAGGGGAAAAAAATTCCAGTACAAATGAAATCCTATTTTTGGCAAGCAGGACTCTATAAGTGTGTCAGCTTCGAACTTTACTGATTACAGCAGTTTGTCTATGCTGAGGAGTTTGTGATCTCTCTTTTCTAAGGAAGAATATAAACCAAAAAGAATACCAGCTCGCATAGTCACAAATTGGGTCATTTACGAGCATAGGAAAAGAAAAGAGAGGAAACAGGAGGATGGGGATGCATTCGATGCAATTTAAACATTTTTGAGATTTTGTTTGGAATGAAATAGACTTGAGTGAAAAAAACCACACAATCTCACACACACCCATGCACATGCACAAAGCTATAACAAATTACATTCATTCTAATGAAGATGATTGAATTAACACTCAGGTACACTTACATGCACAAATTCCCTTTTTTCTTCCAACCTACTCTCTACTCACATATTTAAAGCAACCAAAAGGAAAACGTGTTCAGGAGGAACTGTATATTCTATCTCACTTTATAAGTGAGCATAAGAAAGTCATCCGGCCACATTGCAAACAGAACTAGCTCGTGGCAGACCAGACAAGCTTCAGTAACTGATCTTGAGATTGTTTGAGATATTTTTAGAAGGTTTTAAACAGAGTGCATGTTGCATATTGTGGGCATTGATAAAATTAAATGGTTTTCTTTCTAAAACAATGACTTAAAAATATATAATGTAGCCTTTCTTCTACAGAGTAGGCTTCCCCTTGATAGGGAAAATCATTGGGTGTGAAGGCATATGGATTTCTGTTTGTATAATTTAGGGAAGGGGATTATTTTGTTTTGCTTTTCTTCTGACTTGATTTTTAAAGTTTTGCAAGCAACGAATCCATTCTTCACGGAAGCATAGACTATCTATTTAAATAACATACCACAATACCCTGGAATAATAATAAAAAAAAGTTTTACACCAAAAAAATAAATAAATAAAAAAAATAACATACCACAGGCTAATTCTGACAGTGCTAATATAATTCTCTAAATCAAGATAATTTATTTAACATACATTTTTTTCTAAAAAAAGTAAAAGTTCCCAGGTCTGATATATTCTTAAAGGTCTCTCTGGTAAATATATATTTGCATGATATATGTTGGAGCTGAACAGAAGTCTATATAAGTAGAAAACTCATTTATATACTTAACTCTTATAGTAACACATTTACATAACCTCCCGTTAAGACTGCAATATTTTATTATGTTTACTTTTAAACTCATAAACTTCCAAAGGTAATACCTTTTGTATCACATACTCTCTCTTCCCAAAATAACCACCACCTTTTCACTACACAGGAAGTTTAATTGTCAAAGTCAAAATTAAATCGTATTAAAGGATTGGTTTAAAACCACAAAAAAAGTAAAACAAATTTTAGAAAATGGCTTAATCCTCTTCCTCAACTATAATTTGTACTATTATGCATTATTGTTTCAATGTAAAAAAGACCTTATAATTTAAAGATTCAAAATATTTATCCACATGTAACATTTTAGATGTTGTTCTAATTTATTTTTAGGACATTGTTCTTAATTAGAATTAAAAGTTTCACCTTTGGGAATCATAACCCTAGTAAGAACTGGAGCTTCCTTCTGTGGCCTCCACTAACTCATTTGACTTAAAAAGAATGGGAATTCTTTTCCCTATTATTCATGAAATGAAGGTTATAATAACTACTCTTTCTCTCAGGAAAGCTATAAAAATAACATCCTTAAATCATCAAGATTTTTAAAGAGAGTCGTTATTTCAAGACCAAAATTTCAGAACTTTGCTGAAAATGCAAATTTAATTTTAAGCTCAATTAATTCAAAGTTACATCTGGAAATATATACCAATGTCTATGCTAATGTGCTTCTATAAGAAAGGCAGCCTCAAAAACACTCCTTTTACAAGTTTTATGAAAATGACTGACTTAGAACTGGTGGCAGAGTCAGCATTCCACATTATTCAAAAGCAAATTCAAGGAGAGGCTTCGTTAAAGGCAAATCTTCATTCTACAATGGAATTTTATTTTAAAGGTTTTCAAATATCTACCAGAAGAGAAAAGGAAAACAAGGGCATTTAACACCTGCAGCCCTGAAAAGCAGACAATCTCACCTAACAAACAGAATAGAATGAATCCCACATAAAAAGAAACTTTCTCTTATTTTGTGGAAGCATATGCTGTTCAAAACTGCCTTTGCAAAAGAACACAGTGATCAAAATGCACATGTGTTTCAGGTTGTAACAACTAACTTCTAAAATAACAAAGCACAGAAGCCAAAGAGAATCATGAACATGTTGATAAAATGGATTAGGCTTCACCATCTTGTACTGTGTCCCAAACAACATATCATTCATTCATGAGTTCAGCCCTGGGGCAGAATCTGAGTAAATAAATGGACCTTGCCCCATGCTCCAGGGTCACCACACTCTAGCTTGAGCTCAATGGAGAGCAAATTCCAAAGTGGGGAGCACCCTGCCCCATTGCTCCCACTTCCAGCCTTCAGACTGTTAGCTGGTGCTACCTGGGCGTACACCACACGCATGCAATTCTGAAATAAAATAAGTGCCTAAACCAGTCTATCTAGAAGATAAGCAGGGGTATGTTTAGGTGGTTCTTTTTACCATTAGACAATTATTTGAAATAATTTTGCTTTCTTTACAAATCTCAAAGTTGCCTTAATTTTTGTTCTTTGCTAAAAAATCAGTATGTAATCAGGACCTCTAAGGAATGGTTCTCATTTAACGTATTCTGGATTTCATTTAAAGAAATCTGGAAGGACTTTCAAAGCAATGTGACTTTTTCAGAGTAAATGAAAAGTATATCCTAAATGGTATTTGGCAGCAAACATCCCCCAATGACACCATCACTAACTTGTTTGAAAACTATGATTCCCATTAAATGGACGGAACTGTACAGTTTTCTCTCTAAGAAGGTCCTGTTAAGCTCAGTGAAACAATGCCAGGGTGTAAGTCCATATAGTAAAATGAGGCCCAAGGATTAAGCATTTAAGGACTCAGGGAATATACCTAGTAAGATGGCACAGATCAAACCTAAATATGTATGTATGCACGTATTTTCAATATATAGCATAAATAAGAGCTCCCAGGTGTTGTTGTAAGAAATTGTTATTGGGGGTCTATTTATAAATATTGGCTAATAGTAAAATCCTAATCAGAAGATACACCTCTCTTGATTGAGCCCCTCTAGGTGCCAGAATTTTGGTAGGCCCTTGGATACATTGCTTCATTAAATTTTCTAGACAACCCTATAAATATTACGCCATTTTACAAAAGAGGAAATTGATGCTCAGAGAAATTAACTATACTTAAAATTAGTAACTAAAAAGTAGCAAACCTCTTTTAGATATTTAAATCCAGATATTTTGGAATAAAAATTCCATTTTCTATACATAATTTTATTACATGGTCTTTAAGCATGGCACATGACCTGGATTACTCTACACTTTGTTGGTTGGAGATTTTTGATGTAAATAATTTGATTCTTACATTTTTCAATTCTGAAAATTTACATCTTATAATAAAATTATAAATACCTCTTCTGTTCCAAGAGCAAATAACTTGTACTTTATATAACTATTTCTTCCTATGTTCTCGACCAATAAGATTTTACTAAGAAATATTACTACTTATCATCTTAAATACTTGTAAATATTTTTCTTTATAAAATGACAAAGTATATGGTTAAAAAGTGAAACTTTTATACTTACAAGTTAAGAAAGAAAGTTCTATAACCATTCAAAGACTATTACTCACTCAAAATATTCTATATATATAAAAAGAAAAGCATACTAAAAAGTTGATAATTAACCCAAATAAAAATTAATATGACATTTGTTTGTGGTTATTCATATCACTTTTCTAAACTTCAAACAGCAGAATCTAAATGTTTGTCCAAAGTTCCCAGTTTGGGTTTTCACTGTAACTATTTAGCTTGTAAAACACAATGTTGGCCTAATTTTCAAGCTTTAGACCTTATTAGTGAACAAATTTCTATATTTAGAAACTCATATTAGTACTTGATTCTTCACATACCTAATTTTTATTGCCAAGCCCCTGATTTAGGTTCCTAAATGCATATTTCAAGCAGCCAACTATTTCTGTTGTAATTGGATTAACTTGTCTACTATAGATCATAAAGTAGATAAGATATGCCAAAACTGTTCATATAAAACTTTAAGACCATGAGTTGGTAGAGCTTCATTCAAGTTGTTATCATAATCCTACGAAAACCCTAAAGTCATCATTAGTAATTGGTTAGGCTTATAAATTAGGTTACTAAATTAGCAGATCAAAAATGATACCAATGATTCTTTTTCTTGAATTAAGAACCTTGTATTTATAATAATTCTACTAGATTTGCAGCATAAAAAATTGGCAACCACCCAAGTTATCTGATATCTCAATATTTTACTTAAATAATGATAGAACTGAAGGTAAGCTTAGGAAACAGCAAGCTCACCCTATCATTTTATAGATGAGCTTGAGAAGGTCAAGGTCACACTAAGCACCCAGGATTCCTGGTTTCTGGTCTAGAGGGCTTGCTGCTCTGAATACATAATAATATTATTTTCAAGCGGAGTTCTCTAATAGAACTACATTCAAGAGTGATTTACCTATTTACACTGAAACTCAACTCTTTTCGAATCTGGATGTAAATCCATTTGAGAAATAACTTCTCTAGGTGTTTCCAGACTTAGTGCCAGGGGCTTTGAAAGTGGTTATGTGAACCAAATGAAGCTCTCTAGTCTCTTCGAGATTATACCTACCTCCCTCTCTGCACTTTGCGTCAATTATTCTGCTGTCCCCACCCCCCGGGCTGCAGACCAGTACGGTCCGTCCGTGGCCTGTTAGGGACCCGGCCCACAGCCCTGTCACCCCGCCCCTTCCACCCCCAGCCATCTGTTGAAAAATTGTCTTCCATGAAACCGGTCTCTGTTGCCAAAAGGTTGGGGACCACCGACTATGATGGAAACAGCAGCACTGCCAGTAGTTTTATGCTCAGATCAAAATTACATGACTGTGTTCTCACTTATAAGTGGGAACTAAGCTATGGGTCTGGTGGTCTACAGAGTGGTAAAATGGACTTTGGAGACCCAGAAGTAGGGAGGGTGGGGGAGGGTTGAGGGACGAAAAATTACCTACTGGGTGTACTATTTGGGTGATGGGTACACTAAAACCCAGACTTCACCACTAGACAATACATCCATGTAACAAAAACCACTTGCACCCCCCAAATCTATGGAAATAAAAAAAAAATTACTACATGCCTAACAAGGAGACTTTCTTCACCAAATTAGATCATTGGAGGTGTTGTCTTGACTTAGAGAAGGTGCAGAGAGATCATGGGAAGAGATGCATTGGATGCATCAGATTCAAGAAAGTACCTGAGAGCAAGAGAACTAAGGTATTTGAAACAAGCCAAAGTCAAATGAGAAGACTGTCCTTACCCCTCAATTCCCACAAATACAGACATGTAATCCTCCCTTGTGCCGCAGTTTCCCTTGCTTTGGTATCTGTTTTAGTCCCTAACCCCTTACTATCCTGAAACAGTTTGCTCCTTGCTTTCTTTCTGCCTTTCCTCTCTCAGACTCTGAAAAAGATAAAAAAGAACTTTTGTGTCACTCAAAAGGCACGTGGATTCCTTAAACAGATAAATATGGGGAATTAACTCCTTCCCTAAAGCACATGCACTCCTCAACATCAGAGAATTCTTGGGAACAAAGGGAAAGATTGCCTCACAAATTTACCCCTAACACCATAGCAGAGAGAAATTCAATGTGACTGTATTAAATGCATGGACTTAATCAGTTCGAGTTAATTTTTTGCTTTGGCATAAGAGAATTGAAAGTCCCCAATTGTTATGAAATGTCTCCTGTGTCAGGCCTTCCCTGGTTTTCCCAAGGAAATATGTTTCCCTTGTCTCTTTCTTTCTGAGAAATGGGATGTTCTCATCTATTGGGCACTGACCACATTGTCTTGTAATTAGTTACTTACAAGTCTGCTCCGGACACCGCACTCAGATGACAGCTCACAGAGGGCAGAGACTATGATGTTTTCATCCTTCTCTCTGATTACCAGCTCTGGCTACGGGGAACACCCACCTTCTCCCTGTCCAACCTCCACAGGGCATGTACATTCATCATAGAGACCCAGCTCCTCTACCAGGTGTGTGTATGTCCTTGTGTTCCTTGACCCACGTGTTCTGAGTAGAACGGACCACATCCCAACCTGCTCTGTGTGATAATTCAGCATTTTCATAAACTGTTTAATACGATGCCTGACACACACTAGACACCATCATAATCTAGAATTAAGAGCATAATATACTGAAATGGCTACTAGAATTTTTTAAACTCTTGACTTAATTATCTTGCAGTATTTCCTTTAGAAATGAATGGGTATTTAATAAAACTGAACAAAAAACAAATTCAGTCGGGTGCACTCTTTTATTAATGCTTTTATTCTCCCAAGAACTAAGAAGAAAAATGAACATTCTAAACTCTAGAGAAAGAAAAAAGGAACATATATGGAAAAATATTCTAAAAATGGAAATTCCACTTTACCTACTACTTTTTATCATAGTTACTTACTAAAGATATATTATATATATTAAATTTATATATAAAGAGAGCTTTTATATAGATATATATGAATTACCAGGTACTAGAAGCTCTTTGCTATTATAATAGCCTATATTGAGAAGATAAAAATGGTATTACAGACACTCTGGCCAATCACTTTAATGAAAATATTTGGGATTAATTTTAAATAAAGAGTAACAGCTTTCTTATGCCTTCATATGCAGATAAGATCTGAATGCTTTAGACAATGAAGATACAGAACATCTCATCCTATTTACAAAGAGGACACATTCCGTAAGGTTATCTAAAGCGTGTTTATTTAGCAAACATTTACACTGGGTTAACTATATGCTAGGAATCATTCTGAGCCTTATACCAATCTGAGCTAAGTAATACTATTAATTCTATTTTGTTTATAGAACGGAGGAAACAGAGGCACATAGAAGTAATGTCCAAAGTTCTATAGAAAGTGGTAGAGTTGGAAATAGAACCCAGGCATTCTGCCTACAAAGTTCATGCCATCGTGCCACACAATGAGTAGGTAATGACGAATAAGGACTCTGTGTGCCCATGGGCTCAATGGCGAGATTGGAGAGAAGTATGCCCTGGGAAAAGGAAAGTCTCAGGCTGAGCTTGATTCTTTGAAGAGATGATCAAAATGAGGCTCTTTTTGTGGCAAACAGTGCTTTTAAGGAGTGCTGATCTACCACAGCGATTGATTTTCCCATAAAATACCGCGTGTTTTTACGGCTAGAATGGGCACTTAAAAACATGCTGGTCTCCTCAACTTGGCAAAACCACACTTAGTTAACATGCCTAACCGAAGCTCGTCATCATTCCCCACCATTGCTTCACAGAGCTGCCAGCACTCCCAGGTGCTCAGGCAGGAACTACAGAACCCACCTCTTGTTCTTACCCCCTCCTTTTTCTCCAGCCCAGGAACAGTGGGTAAGTCACCCAAACCTGTGACTGTGGCTTCCTTACCATGCTTCAGCCCCGTTCTCCTCTCCATCCCCATTGCTGCAACCTTATTCCAGCTCCCAAGTCCTCTTCTGGGCAGGGGGAGGACCTGCCAGGGTCTCCTGATGGTCTGCTGGTTTCCTAGCCTTCCTCACCCATACACAGTTCATTCTCCCTACAGCTGCAGCAGTAGGTGAACTTTCTGAAAGACCAATTTACTCATTCCAGCTCCCTGCCAGAATGTCATCAGCCTTACTCTTCCCCCATTGCCACTTTCCTAGGATAAAGTACAAACTCCCCAGGCTGGAGTAAAAGGTTAGAAATGACTGCTTGGCTTTGCATTGTCAAATATGGTACCCATTAGCCACATGCACACTGAACACTAAAAATGTGGTTAGTCCAAATTGAAATGTGCTCTAAGTGTAGACCATGTGCCAGATTTCAAAGAATTAGCATGAAAAAAAAGAACATAAAATACATATCTTTAATATTTTTATATTGATTACATGTTGAAATGGTAACATTTTGGATATATTGGGTTAAGTAAAATATATTATTAAAATTAACTTCGTTTTCTTTTTCTTTCTCTTGAATTTTAACATGTGGCTACTAGAAAATTTCAAATTACATATGTGGCTTGCATCAAAATTTCTTTTAGACTACGTTGACTAGCTGCGCTGAACTTCCGGCAGTTTCCTGAATACACTGCTCTGCCTAGAATACCCTCCTACCACTTCTACACTACCACAACTCGCCTTGGAAAAGGCTAATTCATCTGAAAATACTCAGCTTCCCTACAAAGCTTTTACTAACTTTAATGCCATATACAAGGGCTTCCACTATCTGGCCATATACTGGCTTCCACATTCCCACAATCACACCGCCACCATCATTGTACAAAAGCCTATATAGCATTTTGCATATGCTAAGCACGATTCTAAGCACTTTACATTTACTCATTCCATCCTCCTGAGAACCCCCTAAAGAGGCCCCTCGTGGTAGTTAATCGTCAGAGCATTGAGGTGTGTACTACCTATGCGGTAGGTACCATCCTCATCCTATTTTACAGAGGAGGCACAGAGATACAACCTTCTAGTCTCTCTGCAGCTCTAGGAAGTGCTCCTGGCAACTGCACTCTACAAGCCTTCTAATTCGCAGCCAGCTCTCACTGATTCCACTCCAGTTTTCCCTGCCTCATGCTTTTGCTCATGCTGAACTTTTATTTTACAGAACTATGCCCATTGTATTATCCAATATCAATTGATTAAAAATGCCCATGACAGTAATGGTCAAATCTGTCTTGTTCACATTCCTCAATGCCTGACAGATGCCTGGCACATAGTATTCAGTCAATAAATACTTTTAAATTAAAAAATAAGTGGCCCCGGGCTTATTTTCCTGCTGGACTATAGAGAAACTGTATAACATATAAGCAAAACATAAAAAATAATAGTGTCATTAATAATAATAATAGTAGCAACTGCCTTATATTGAATCCCTGCTGTGACAGGTCATATGCATTTATCTCTGATCCTCACACCATGTGAGGTGGGTACCACTGTCCTCACTTACAGATGTGAACACTCAAACTGCTGTGTGTCTTACTGGAGGAATCATAGCTGGTTAGTGCCAGTAGGGGATTCAAATCCCAATTTGCTCTTTCTGGTCCATCATGAGGCTCTTGGAAACACTCCCCAAAACTGAAAAGCTGCCAAAACTAGTTGAAAAAAAATGAATTCTCTCTTCACAAACAGTAATACCAGAGTGCTGTTTTTCATGATTTAGAAAGCTTGCCCAAAGGGGCACTGGCCAGTCTTAAGTTTTCCTCCTCCTTCCCTAGGGCATCAGGAAAAAGGAAACTGAGGGTGCTAAACACAAATGCTCATTCCGCTGCTTTGTGCAAGGGCCGGCTGCCTTTGGGCCGGATTGCCAGTGAAAGCCCTTGCTCCCTGGCCAAACCATGCATCTCTACTCACCTCACCTTCCTCTACCCCATCGCCCTCCCCGTAGTCACGCAAACTCATCACATCTTCGGGAGACTTTACTCATTCAAACTTTAATAATTCAGCACTCCTCAGGACTGTTTCTGCTTTTACCCAACTCCTTCCCAGAATTCAAGACTAACCAGTGCACTCTGAGTCCCTGGCTCTGCAGCACTTAGTGACAGGTGCCTCCTACAATTCCCGGAAAACACACAGTTTCTCAACCACAGGCTCTTATCCTTGGCCCACGTACATGGAAACGCTTGAGTTACACTAGCTCGCAGTAGAGTTGATGGCACAGAGAATATTTTATCTTTCTTTGTACCGTCAAGGTGCTCAACTTGCTGCTAATCATGCTTTCACTGAGTCATTCATTAGTTCATTCATTCATTCAGCAAACATTCGTTTTGAACCTACTATGAGCAAAGGCATTTGACTATGAGTCTTGCAGAAAACAAACAAGTTCTTCACAGTTCTTGCTTCTAAGGAAAAATATGTTTGTACACAAATAACTGTAAGATCAGGCAGAATGGGATACATCACATGGAAGACGAACATACAAAGTCCTGTAGTTTTCTTGTGGAAAATGGGTGAGAGCTGGTCAAGGAAATTTTGATGGAGGAGTTGGAGCTGAAACTGGGCCTAGAAAATGGAATTGCCAGCTACTGGTGATTGGAATAGTTTCTTCATGGCTCCATTTGGTTATATCATATCTGTTATTTTTAAAAAAGAACATATAGTTTTATATATTTAATTATTATCTAAACTAAGTATGAAATTGGCCTGTTTGCCCATTGTATAATTCAGCATGCATTTCTCAAGTTTCAAAGTGCCAATTAATTGAACAAATACTAGCTAAGGAATTATTAGGTGATTAGTAATTTAGGGAATACAAATATAAACAAAACGGTTTACATCTTTAAGGATTTTACAATCTAATCAGACAATAGTAATAATAATAACAACTAAATACACTGAGCACTCACTATATGCCAGATATTGATCTAAGCATGTTTTTGAATATTAATTCCTGTGTGCCCTTAAAACAGCCAATATGGCTTCCAATTTACAGATGGGGAAACTGGGGCACAAAGCAGAATTACACAGATGTCTTGATACAAACACAATATCATTGGCCACACAAGAGAGGTGTGGTGTCATATAGGTTAGGGTCTAACCTAAAATCTTGGAGCTCTGACCTCACCAAGCCATGCTGATTAATGGGTTTCTTTGTCCTTTGTGCTTATTCATCATCAGCTAAGTTATTAAGAGGAAAATATTTATTCCTTCTTCTAATCTAATAATAAGATCTTCATTATGATGTTTCAATCACATTAAGATAAAAGTTCCATTTTTCTTGAAAGCATACCATTTTTAAAAAAAAATTACATTTGGAGCAATAGATTTCTGCAACAATAAAACTTTCAATAATATTCAATATTTCTTGAAGATACTTAAACATTATCTTTAACAGACATGTAAAATCCTTCCAAGTATGCTTTGTGAAGTATCTAAAATAATTATTGAATTCATGTAGGTAGCTCCGGTATTCAGTGGTAAACAAAATCAAATGCAATTATGTGACTAATCCTACTGATGGTGGTCTGGGCCAACATAGAGAGCCGAGGGCAGCATTTTGGCTCCAGAGTTGGCCAGATGCTCCTTTCATGGTATTCTGCAGGCTTTGGAGGAGGCTGTGATAGAAAGACTACAAGATATGAATTTAACCCCTGCATTCAAACCCATCAAAAAAACCAGCAGAGAGATAAACCATCTAATAAGGGTAGAAACAGTGGGGGGAGCAAACGCGACTTCATGTCTTCAGGGTGCTCTCTAGGCGACAATAAAGGAAATCATGGAAGTTTAGGAATTGTGGATCTAAAGTTGATTTATTAAACAGTCAGAGGATTTTTTTGCACGATATACTAGCTGTAAATGCATAAAAAACCTGCAGGACTTCTCTGCAAATGTTTCTGTATTGATTTTATTGTTGCTTGAGTCAGATATGGATGTGTTCCTTTTATGCAAAATGCTGATGTGTACCGATTTGCGACTGGGTTTGTGCCTTCAGGAATTCTCTGTAGGGCATGTAAGAAACCATATTGTAACAGTTTGAAATTGGAAGAACCTCGTTTTCCGTTTCTTTTCACTTACTCAGCAACAAAAAACTAAAGGCCAATGACAACCCTTCTCTTCCCCATTCATTTCATCCCAGAAGAGAGAAAATACTTCAGTTAATATTTTGACACACTGTATTCATTTCCTGGACCTTTTCATCCTAAAATCACTGCACGAATACTTCTCTCTCCCAATTCTTTCTAAAAATAACTACTCTCTAGAGCCCATGGTTTATTTACCATGAAATATTTTCTTCCAGGGAAGACAATTACCAGGTGACAGTTCTAACACATTTCAAGTGATATTGATTTGAAATGTCCCATATGCAGTGCTCAGCAGACGGTTAAATAAAGCAGCAGGTTAAAATGTACCTTCAGATGAAATTTATAATGCATGTACAGATTGTCCTTCTTTTCAATAAGGCTTTTTTTCTTTTGGTTCTGTACTTTTAATGTCCCCTATACAAGCATTTGTGGTATGTCTTTATTAAAACATCCCTGCGTCGAAGTGTGAACATTTAGCAGGCAAGGCAACACTGTTCCAGTCCTATCTCCAAGTGTGTAGAAGACAGTTAACCTTGTCCTGCTCTTTGAAAGTCAACAGATAAAGCTTTGGAGAGAGGGGACTTCGCTGGTGGGCTGAAGCCCAGGGACTGTGTGTGATTGTTCAGGATTTCAACTGGACGGTAGAATCTGGCTTGAGGCCCCCTGCGTTGCATTCTGTTGAGTGAGCTGAGTCTACTTGGGCTCAAGGACACTTTGTACTGTTACTGCCTCTGAGATATTAGAACACACAAATAGGAAAAAAAAAATGAGAAGAAAAAACTATACAAGTGAACTGCCTATAGGTTTTTAACCAATAAAAGCGTATATATGTTACTATTTGTCAAATATTGCAAGAGAACAACTTCATTTAACATCGTAGTAAAAGGGAATTCTGTAGCAAAGAAAAACAACTGTAGCAAATTATCTAATGGTGACCCTCTGTGTTTTATCGATCTCCTAAGCTTTGCTTAATTACCAGTGTCACATGTCATGCCGGACTCAAGGGGACACTGATTACCTCCAGTAAAGATCTGAATCCAGGTGAGGCAAAATTATTTAGAGCATCAGCTACCCTGAGTTCAAATCCTGCTTCTGCTCTTACTATCTCTGTGACCTTGAGCATGTTACTTAATCTTACTAAGACTCCTACTTACTGGCAAACAGAGATAATAATCATAATGCCTACTTCACTGAGTTTCGATGAGGAGCAAGTTAGATAACCCATGTGAAATGCTTAGCCCAGAGCCCAATGTATTAGGTAAAAACAAGATGAATTATTTTGCAACTGTTACCATATCGAACAAAACCATTGATTGATTTTTCCGTACAATACTTGATTGAGACCTGATGAAATTTTCGAAAAAATATTTTTATTAAACACTAGCATATATTTATTTTTGAGGTCACTGTAATTCAGAAAATATTTGAATTCACTTGCATAAGATGCACATACAGAGCACAAAAGTCAAAAACAGGGCTGAGAAAAATACAAATAAGAGGGAGGAATGTAGACTTCAAGTCTGTATAGTGTAGCATTCAATCAAGAAACCGAAACCACACTGGTTACTTAGAGAAAATTTAGTGTGAGGAATTAATAGCTATGTAGAAAGTTGTTAATTAGGTTACTAAATGGATAAAAATCAAAGTTATTACAGAGGTGCAATTTCTGGAAGCAGCTACCGTACTTAGGGATGAGGGGGAAAAAAATGAGGTAGAAATTATTCAAACTTGTGGACTGGGACCCAGACCTCTGTGGAGGGTGCTGATTTTGCAAGTGTTGCAAAGTTGCAAACTGCACTCAGCTGCCTGCAGAATGTTGCTAGGATGAGGTCCACAGAGACAAGTGATAGAACACAGCAGAACAGAGCATCAGGGAGCCAACAGGAAGGAAAGAGAAAAGGGCAAGGCCCCTCTCCCTCCTCCATCCTTGCCTTCTCCCTGCAGAGTCTCCTACTATAGTCTAATGAGAAACTAGCTGGCAAAGCAGAAAAGGGGAGCAGAGTCCCACCCCCACCTCACTAAGCAGCCAATAGGAGAGTGGATTTGAGGCTGAGAGGCATTAACTTAGTAATGCTGCTTAGTTATATTGCAACAAATTGCAATATAATTTCTGTATCTGAGTTTCAAAATTAATTTTGAGCCTTCCTGGCTAGCAAAAAAAAAAAAAAAAGAAGTAAAATGATCAGCAAGAAATAAGTGCAAAAACTGTTCTTAGAAAACTATTTCCTGTACTGCACTTGTCTTTTAAGGAAAGCTGAAGTCAGGACATCAGAGAACAGCTAAGAAAATAGCCTCGTCCCTAAGACAGTATGGCTCAGTCAAAGGGAGAAGAATGAAAGCAAAACATTATCAGAAACAGGAAACCAAACTGAGTTACAAAATACAAGTTGTTAAACCTATCTCAACTAAGAAAAGCATACTACAGTGTTTCTCAGAGCAGAAACTCATCAGTGTACAGTTAGTCCCCCAGAGTGGTAGAGCAACACTGTGCTTTAGTCTGGGATCCTGCTTAACGATTCTTAAAATATTTCCAAAACAGTAACTCCTTGTTTATGAGCTTGGATGCTAAGAATTTTGTATATTTTGTAGTCAAGCCTCTTAATGCTTTCTCCAGAGGACATTAGACACAGTTTTCGATATCTAATACAGGTACCCACCATACAACCACATGTCAGCTGATGACAGCATATATAACAGTGATCTCATAAGATTACGAGACCATATTTTGACTGTAACTTTTCCATATTTAGATACACATCTAAATATGTAATAAATACTTAACATTGTTTTACAGTTACCTACAGTATCAGTATAGTAACCTTCTGCACAGGTGTATAGCCTAGGAGCAATAGTCTGTAACATATAGCCTAGATGTGTAGTAGGCTATTCCATCTAGGTTTGTATAAGTACGTTCCATGATGTTCCCTCAATGACAGGATTGCCTAACAACGCATTTCTTGGAGTGTATCCTCGTTGTTAAGCAACACATGACTGTATTTGTTGCAATTTTCATATTATGTGCCTTTGTGAATGGTAGAAAACACTTCCAATTGCAAATGTTGGAAATTCCAACCAAAAGAATCACAGCTAGTGTTTATCTTTTCCCTTGAGGGCTCAGGGATTAGCAGCTTTATAGACAGGGCAGTCCTGTTCATAAACCCAACTGCATTTGTACGAAACAGTAGAGTTAGCCTATCCCTTCCTTCCTTAAATCCTGGTGCTCACGTCCCTTCCTTACTAATAAATGTCCTTTGTGAGATAGTTTTTTTTTTTCCAGAATAGGACACTTTCATTTCATCTGCATTAAAAACCTGTTCAGGCTGATATTTTTATTCCTCAATTATTTTCTTAATGACTTCTGAGAACTTGTCTGCTGCCTCCTGGTAGGCAGAAACTGCTTCTCTTGTAATCTTGACATTGTTTAAGCCAAACTTCTTTCTATTAATATAATTATCAAACCATCCTTTGCTGGCATTAAATTCTCCAGATTTATATCCTTCACCTTCCTTTTGCTTTAAGTTGTCATATAATGACTTTGGCTTTTTCTCAAATTCTATTATAATCTATAGGTGTTATCTTTCTTATAGCAATCCCATACCCAGGTAAAAGCTGCATTTTCAATAATTACATAGAAAGGTATTTTGCAAAAAGTGCAAAATTTTCATGCCTGCTAGCATAGCTACATCTATGGCTTCATAAATTTCCTTTTCTTTTTTCACAATGATTCTTACAATGGATTCATGAAATAAAATAGGGGCCAACTGAAGCTGCAGACCTCAATCCAGGATACATATCAAGCAATTCAACTTTTTCTTGTAATATCATGACTATTCTCTGCTTCTTGGAAGCAATTCCAGCATCACTAGGGGCACTTCATATGGGTTCTATGGTGTTATTCAAGATTTACGGTATTGCACTAAACACAATGAAAAATATACAAGAACTGCAAGAGATCACTTTTTACTGCAATATGAAATTTACTGGAGAGATGAACTGCTCAGGTGGAGATACGCATGCACACACCGTTTAAGTGGTTACTCACAATGATTGAGCTCACTGCAAAAGCAACAGGAAGTGGCTACAAAATTATTACAGTAGTTTAAGTAGGTACTGCAGTTAATTTTATGCAGTTATGACTTAATTCTGCATCTTTATGTTTGTTTACATTTCTCTCGACTGCAAATGGCACCATGTATGGTCTGTAACTATTTGTGTGCATACGTTTTTATATATTTTAACTATTATAAAGATTTGTATGTATTTTATGGTAGTAAATGAAAACATATACTAGTATCTATGTAATTTTATGCATTCATGACATGACTAATTTTTTCTTGATTTTTTTTTTTATATTTCTAGGCTATGCAGTTAATCTGTTTTTTCAAATGCTTCAAATTTCCAAAAATTTTTCCAATATATTTATTGAAAAAAATCCATGTATAAGCGGACCCATGCAGTTCAAACTCATGTTGTTCAAGGGCCAAGTGTAAATGTCTGCAATGAAAAAAAAAAATGAGACCATGCGACTAAGTTCTCCCCAGTACAATGTAAGCAGGTATGCACTCTGACTGTCCTGTGCATACCAGATCTACCATCCACTGAACACTGTGATTGGGTAGGCGACATGAACAGGGTGAATCACACTCTGACGATGACTTTTCTCTGCTCTGTAGTCTCTTCTAAATAACTTTTGCACATCTGCCAGTAGCCCTGTGCAAACTACTCCCAGCCAGTTAGGGATAATTTATGCTTCCCATATGCTTTTGATTCAGGAGGAATATCTTCTGGTCTACATGCTACCATGAAGTCTACTCTACATCCATACCCAGGAAATACTACACACTAATTTTTGCACTTTTCATGCTCATCTTTAAAAAAAAGAAGATTCAGTTGAACAAATGACTATTATTTATAAGTTCCTGAATGGTACTCAGAGAGATGTGACTTCAAGCTTTTTTTTTTAACTGGGGGTAAAGATCCTACTTGTTTATTTTCATTTTGTGTGAGATTTGAAGGAGTCCTTTGAAAATATTAGGAGAAAATATTTTTAAATATCTATCAATAAATTTCTTTTATATTTTAACTTATTAGAATTAATTTTCAAAATTCTCCTATTGCTCAGGGTTTTAGAGTTTTATCATAGTGCCTGGGCTGGGATATATTTTTAGCAAACATAAACAACTACAAAAAATAATTTTGTAGTTGTACAAAAAATACAAAAGAACAAAATAATCCCAACAGTGTCACATACAAGGATATAAAAATGGGTCAAAATAATATGTTCAAAGTTGTATAATTAACATTTTAATTTAAAAAATGTGAAAAGTCAAAAGCGTGGTATTAGTGTAATGGCACTCCAAGATCGTTTCCAGATCCGAGAGTGAACAATTAGAAAATTATCTTCCTCCTTACCAGTAAGTCACCTGCAAGGTTAATATCCTCCAGTTCAGCTCAGGACCTGTATTTCCAATGGCCATCCTGCCATCACCTGCCCTCAGTGGACATTGTCCTAAAATTCCACCGATTATACAGCAGAACAGATGTTTGGTTTCCACAAACCGCACTCTTAGCAAAGGAACGCCTTAGGATAATAACAAGTTAGCATAGTTTATTGGCATAAAAATTTAATTCAATTTTTAGAAAAGCATAAAAACAAGGTTTTCAGTATTCAGTATTAATTATTCCTTAGGGTACTTTCTCAATATTTCGGGGGGAATATTCTTTTACTAATACTTAAAATTGTATGGTCATCATTAAAAACTCCAAGAACCACAAGATTTTCCCTTCTTTGTCTGGGAAGGATTTCCTTCTGAGCTATGAATGTTAAGACCCTAAACCTTTATTAGGTGACTTCTAGTGATATGAGAGGCCCAGAGGACAAGTTTTCAAAAGGGATATTTGCCAATATTCCCTGGGAATGACAGACGTTTAAAAAATGCTTTTGTTATGTTGAACTATATGAAATTGCTCATATGCAACTATTGTGACCCACAGAATGGCCATTTCATATGGTTCAGCCCACAACTCTGACTGATATAAATACATCTGTTACATGTTCATGGAGCCTTATAGCTGGCAGAGCCCTTTCATAGACATTATTTTATTTGATCCCTGAAATAATCCCTGTGGTAAGGAATTCATAGTTATTTCCTCCTTCTGGATGAGAAATCTCTGCTTTAGAAGAAGGGTCTTTCTGTGCTGGGCCACATGACTCCAACGACGCAGAGCTGACACTCTGGCTCCAATGCCAGACCCTCTGGCAGCGGCTAAGGCCCACACAGGTGTTTGGACCGTGCCAGCCGAGGCAGGGCGCCGACGCCGAGGTGGAGGCTGTCCTCCTCTCCACAAGCTGGGCATCCTGCCTGCCCTTCTCTAATGTGCACCAAAACCCGGTCAGATGATTACAGAAACAGAATCATTGCCTCACAGCAGGGATAATCCTTCGTGTTAATAATTGGCCTTCATTAATGGTGCTTTGCCTGTTTTTTCCAGGGGAGGGAAGGCTGTTGATCTCTCTGGATTATCTGGCATATCTGGTTTGTTACAACTTGGGGAAGGTTGAACTATCTCAGGGGCATACTTGTCATATAAATTACCATCGTGATAAGGAAGGAGAATTTTTAAATGGCTCCCAAGATTTCCACCCTCCAGTATGCATGGCCTGTGTATGCACTTTCCTTAGTGTCTGAGTGGGACTGGTGAGTATGACAAGGTAGTAACTGCCATGATTGGATTATGTTATGTAAGACTCCTTAGCACAGTAGAGAGGGATTCTCCTGCTGCCTTCCATGAGATGAGCTGTGAAGCTGCCAACAGAGTTCAGCGTGACCAGAGTGAGCTTGGGAAGAAGCCAGAGGTCCAGACAAGGCCACGGCCCCAGCTGACTCGTAATTTCAGCCTTATGAAACCCGGAGCAGAGGAGCCACCTAACCTGGACCTGGAATCCTGACCCATGGAAACACTAAGATAATAAATGGGAGCTATTTTAAGCTTCTAAGTTGGTGGCAATTTGTAATTCAGCAAGAGAAAACTAATACACAGAGCAGGGCATCAGATACATTCATGTTTGCCTACGTGGGATTAGACTAAGTTGACTGACTATTCATTTTTATGGTTCTAAGGTTTTTTTTTAACTTTTTTATTTCAGCATATTACGGGGGTACAAATGTTTAGGTTACGTATATTGCCTTTGTCCCACCCAAGTCAGAGCTTCAAGCATGTCCATCCCCCAGACAGTGTGCACCACATCCATTACGTGAGAATATACCCATCCTCTCCTCCCTCCTCCCACCTGCCCAATACCCAGTGAATGTTATTACTATATGTGCACTTAAGTGTTGATCACTTAATACCAATGTGATGGTGAGTACATGTGGTGCTTGTTTTTCCATTCTTGTGATATGGTCCTAAGTCTGAAGACACAACCATTTGTGCAAAGAAAGTGATCCATAACCCTCTATTTTAAACTCAAAAGCAATGTTACATCAACTTTTCCTTTATTCAGTTTCCCTAAACATAGTAATAGACTTCCTGTGACTGGTACATGTATATATTTGCTGTCTTAATTTTTATAAATAATAGATATAATGTTTCTTTTTTTCACAATATAGAAAGTTTAATTAAAGAAATGCAGGGGAGTTTTTTTGTTGTTGTTTGTTTGTTTGTTTTGAGACAGGGTCTTGCTCTGTCACCCAGGGTAGAGTGCAGTGGCATCATCATAGCTCACTGCAGCAGCTTCCAACTCCTGGGCTCACCTGATCCTCCTGCCTCAGCCTCCCAAGTAGCTGGGACTACAGGTGTGCACCACCCTGCCCAGCTAATATTTTCTATTTTTTTTTTTTTTTTTTTTTTAGTAGAGACGGGGTCTTACTCTTGCTCAGGTTGGTCTTGAATTCCTGACCTCAAGCAACCCTCCTGCCTTGGCCTCCTATAATGCCAGGATTACAGGAGGAGCACCATGCCCAGCCAGCAGAAATACAGTTTCATTAATTATTTTTTTAGCATAATATTAGATTTTATTAATATTTACATGGTCTTGCGTACTAGGTGTGTGTTAACTCCATTATATTTATTTTTATTTATGTATTTATGTATGTATCTATGTATGTGTGTATTTATTGTAGAGACAGGGTCTCACTATGTTGCCCAGGCTGGTTTCAAACTTCTGACCCCACGTGATCCTCCTGCCTTGGCTTCCCAAAGTGCTGGGATTACAGGCATCAGCCAACTTCATTTTATAGATGAATAAATTAAACTCTGGATTTGTTGAAATAATTTGTTCAGAGTAAGTAATTGGCTACAGTGGAATATAAATTTAGTTTTTCTGACTCCTGAGTTCAAGATTATTTTGATTAAAGTACACAGACAAAAGTAAAATAAAAGAAAACCAAAAAAAAGTGTAATTGAGAAAGCTGAAAAATTTTTCCACTGTAACTAAAATAATAACAGAAACCCTTTGGTTAGGAGCAACAATGTTTGTGGGTGTAGTGGCTAAGCCAGTTTGCTTCATAACTAAGTGAGAGCCTCAGGTGCTTGGGTTTCCCTTCTGAGAAAATTTCTCTAGCTCCACCCCCTGCTAATTCTCCAGAATATATATTTTTTACCTTGTTGTTGTTGATTTGATTTGCAGAGACGTTGCTTATTCAAGGTTCTTAACTTTCTGTTCATCTTTTGAGTAGATGTTTTAGATTGCCTCTTCCGTTTTTGAGTCTGTCTCTACGTAAGTCTATCTCTTTGGTTTTTCTTTGTGTGAGCAATTCCAATCTAGTTTATACCCTGGATTGTCTTGGAGAGCATTAAGGTCATCTTGGGTTCTGCAACAGGCCAGTTCTGTCCAAGTCCAATTGCTCATATTGAGAGGTGAAAGTTCAAACAATTCAAGCCAATGAGCTAGCTATGTCCAGTATCTGTTTGCTATTGTATAAAGTATATAAAATAAATGACTTTATATATGGAATCGCTTGCTAATGGATCATATAAAAACTTAATGACTAATTTTTTTCATAAATTAAGTATCTATTTATAATTAAATTGGTTAAAAATAATTGAAGTAGACTTCGTAGTCAATCAGATAAAAAATACCATACATTACAAAGTGATTAACAATTAGTTTTCACGTCACAGAGAAAAATACAGATCAGAAGAAACCAGCAATGTTTTTGTATTTTTCTGTAATGAAAGTAAATACCAACACAATGGACGGGCATTGTGTATACTCAAATATTTTGGCTAACAATGACTACAATTAATTCTGGAGCAATGAATTCTCCATTTGAAGTATCCATCTCAAAAAATAACAAAATCAGGGTTCAATTGGAAGCCTTAAAAATTATGATTCCTATTTGCTTAAAATTCATAGTAGATATAATGATCCAACCTAACATGATTTGTAATAAAATATATTTAATTATGTTATAACATTATGTGAAGAAAATATATTTCAAAGTATCCTGTTTAGAATGATTACAATTTACATGAAAAATTCTGATGGAAAAATCAAGTATCAATATCGTTTTTCTTTTCATGGTAAGCATACAGATTATTTTTCTATTTTTCTATATTTTTAAGTTGCTCCACAAGGAAAATATGTTATTTCAGTAGTAGATAATTAAAAGATAATATTCTAATGTTCAAAAGTTGTTATAGATAAATATAAAGGGAGAGAATTTTAAAGTCACTCGCTTGGGGTGTGTTCTCTCCATAAGTCATTCCTGGATTCCACATAATCTCGGCTCTAGTTTCTCTACTGTGGCCTTCAACCACACTCCTTTCTAAGCTATCTTCCCTTTAATGGTTTCCTGGTCTTGCCTCTTGAGTTTGTGTGTGAGTGTGAGTGTGAGTGTGTGTGTGTGTGTGTGTGTATATGTAATGCTTTTACCTCTTCTCTGGTTTTCATTTTGAAATATCAATGTCCTCCTTACTGGTAAATTCACATTTCTTAATCTTTATGTTGATCAGCACAATTCCCTACTGTGAACCACGTTCTTCTTCTTCTTGAAACGCTCTTTCCCTTGGTTTCCATCCCACCATATTCTCTTGGTTTTCTTCCTCTCTGCCCACTTCCTAATCTTCTTTGCCAGTTATTTCTCATGTTTTCTGCTCATCCGTTAAATTTATGCTTTCCTCTAGACTCCGACCTAAGCTCTTTTCTTCTTTTCCTATAACTGGTTTCTAATCATTGGCAAATCTTTATTACCTAATGTTGCCAAGACCTACATTTTCATCTCCATCATGTGACTTCTCTCCTCAGCTCCAGACCCACATAGGTGAAGGCACATAGCTCAGACTCAGTGTGTTGAACACAGACCTCTTTATTTGTCCTTCCAATGCTGACTCTCTTCTCATGTTCTCTACGCAGCAAATAATATCATCTTCCCAGCCGATTGCTTCAGACAGATTGCTCTAGAAAGTCGGGAGTCCTATGTCCCCTCCTTTTCTCCCTTTTCCTATGATTAATTAATTAACAAAATATATTGATTGCATCTTTTAAATATTTCTAGGGTCTGTCCATCTGTAATTATCTCCATTGTCTTCTCCCTGGTTTAGCCCAACTGTTTCCCTGGCTAGAGCAAGTCTCTCAACTGGTCTTCCCACACCTTCTCTTGCTCTCTCAATCTACAATTCACACTACAGCAAGAGTTATTTTTTTACAAACATAGTATACAAAAAATGGATTTTTATTGTGCTAAAAGAATCCTTGCTAACCCTAAAAGGCTGTTTATCTAGCCCCGCCATACCTTTTCAGTCTCATCATAAACTATACTCTTTTTTCTCTATGATCCAGTCATACTGGACTTTTTGCCTTAGGGTCTTTGCATCATAAACATATTTTCTTCTCATTTTGTTTCCTAGTTTAATGTCTATGCCTCTTTCAGTTCTCAATTTGAGTGTCGCTTCCTCTAGGAAGTCTGCATTGATGCATCCCTCTCCTCAGGCTAGTCAGCTCCCTTTTTGAAAAATTTCAGTAGCATATATTTGTTCCTCAATATCTGCCATCTCCACTTGACTATACATTTAAGGAGCACAGGTCTGTATGTGCTTTGCTTTCCAGTTTTTCCCCAGAACCTACAATAATGCAGACACCATGACTGTGCAGCCACATTACAGATACTCAATAAATATGGGTTGAATAAAGACTGATGGGACTGCTTTGCTCTGATGGGACTGCGTTGGTTCCCGTATACCAGCTGTCCCCAGTGTTCTGTCAGCTCCTTGTCAGCTAAGGCCTTGTCCCAATTATGGAAGAGTACAGAGGAAAGACATAGAAATAACTTACCACTCTTCCTTGTCCTAACACACCCTGGACCATGCCTTTTTTACAAGCTGTTGAGCCTTAGTTATTATGTGTGAGGAATAGAGTATTCTTGCAGTTCGAGGAGACCTTCTTTCTCTGTATTCATGAGGAGAATAGGGCTAAGTGTATGTAATTGCTGGCTCTGGACCTAATCAGAAGCTTGAAGAAACAAAGAACCCATGCCATTATTTCTTGTCTTCTGTCTAAGAAT
Organism: Propithecus perrieri; assembly: GCA_963574695.1. Taxonomy (NCBI): domain Eukaryota; kingdom Metazoa; phylum Chordata; class Mammalia; order Primates; family Indriidae; genus Propithecus; species Propithecus perrieri. The sequence continues at coordinate 51,716 of CAUYRB010022599.1, forward strand.
TTTCACATTGACATCAATCAGTGGTCAGTGAAGAACTGCAGACTGTGTTGAATGGGGCTGGGAATGGAAAAAGGAACGTTAACACTTCATCCAAAACAAATTTCTCAATTGTTTGACAGTTGTTGAGCAATGAGAAAAGATGCAGTCAATTTGGGATTTTTTGTTTTTTATTTGTGACCTGAATTCTTTTGGCAACACACCACGCTAGTCAACAGTGGTAGAAGAGACATTGCCATAGTTTCTTCTTTAAGGTTTTAGGGTCTAGCAGGCATACAACAAAAAAACACAAGAATAAGGTAAAACAAGACTACTGTTAATGTTTCGATATATCTCTATTTATATATGTAAACTAACAAAATAGAATAAACAATTTTTAAACAAAGCTCCAAAAGATTAATGTTAAACATTTAACAGAATACAAAACATTTATCTAAAGTTTTAATTTCTCAAGATTTCAACATTTTCAAGATTATAAATTATTTCTGAATTTCTCCAGTTGTGATCTCAGACATGATGAAGTTTGAAAATAGAGTCCACACCTGGAGGGTGTCAAGATCATCTTTGACATTCTATAAAGAAGACATCTGCACCCGAATGTTTATAGCAGCACAATTCACAATCGCAAAAATGTGGAAACCACCCAAGTGCCCATCAATACATTAGTGGATTAACAAAAGGTGGTATATATGTACCATGGAGTACTACTCAGCCATAAAAAATGACAAACTACCCTATCGTATTATCCTGGATGGAGCTGGAGCCCATTCTTCTAAGTGAAGTATCACAAGAATGGAAAAACAAACACCACATATACTCACCATCAAATTGGTACTAACTGATCAACACTAATGTGGGAACACATATGGGAAGTAACATTCACAGGGTGTCAGGCAGGTGGGAGAGGGGAAGCGGAGACAGGTAAATCCACACCTAATGGATGTTATGTGCTGTCTGGGGGATGGGCATGCTTTTTGGGTGCGAAGGCAATTTTTGTAATGAAACTATTTGTACCTCCATAATACTCTGAAATAAAAATAAAAGATCATCTTTGGTTCAGCCATAAGCTTATTTAGTCAAATTGTTCACATTTTTCTTCCGAGAGGTAAGGCAGAAACCCCAAATGACTTACATAGTTGTTCCTAGAGAAGAAATGTATAAAAGATACAAAGAAATTAAGAGGGAAGGATTGTAAAGGATTGCAATATGTCTGAGATTTTTAACCCATTTGCAAAGGAACAAGTTAGCCGACTGCAGTTTCATGGATGCTGGCAGAAGACATGAAACTCCTGGTTCAGAGACAAAAAACTTTACAACTCACAGCACTGCAAGCAGCATAAGCATCATGTTTGTGCTGAATCCCCTGGCCCCCCAAATCCTAATTTGAATATTGAAGGGCCCTGGTGAATCCTGCAAATGCAGTGGGTTTGTGTTATAGCTGAGGAAACCAGGAAATCCAGGAAACCTGAATGTCTTATAAGGCGCTGCAAGCATATAGGACTTTTGTGCCAGAGGGAAACACTATTTCTAACTTCCAAGACTATTTGTTCTACAACCATCCTTGAAAAAATATCCCCTAAGCTTATAAGACATACAGAAAAGTGAGAGCACTATGGAGAGTTGTTAAATTAAAGGGAAAGGACTTAATATTGCATTTTTCTCTTTTTCTCGTATCTGTCTTAGTGTAGACCTAGAAAGCAGGGAATATTTCAAATAAAACCAGTTGCTTATGTTATTAAAACTAATAAATGATTAGATATTTAGTTATGTCTTTGTTTCTTTTGTTTTCCCTCATCATGGCTGGAGTAAGATTTACTTAATATACAATAAGGACCCATAAATGCTTATTCTCTGTATCAATGTTCAGAGAGGTATAAAATAAGCATTACTATGCCTCATCTCTAGAAAAGAGGCAGCGATTGTATAGATGAAAATATCACCAACCACTGGCCCATCCCTGCTCTGACTTGGACCACATATCTCTCGATACTGAATAACAACCAGCTGTCATCTAGAGATTTCACTGAGTATAGAAAATTACTATGATTTTATGTCTGTGTTACACGATGAAATTTAAAAATCCTATGCAGCATCACTTCACCTGTAGGAAGAAAAACAATTCTGGTAGAAGTTTTTATGTTTGTTGTGTGTGTCAGGGCATAAACCCATAGAAAGCACTTCCCTTACCTATGGGAAGCTGATACTTCATAAACACGTGGCCTTCTCCTGCAGACTGTAAAGACTGGTAAATAAAGAGCTCTCTGATAGAAAAAGTGCTCATCCCTGTGAGGTCAATGAGTCCTTTGAAGACACCATGTTTCTATTGAGTGCCCTGGAAGAGTACATTAACCTGACACAAATAGACCATTTCCTCCTACCTAGAGGATCATGTTAATTAAATTGTGCTATTTCCCCACTTATGTCCTGATTTCCTGTGAATCCATGAATGTCTTGAGTCTCATTCCCCATGTTTTGTTGAAGGCAGAGAAGAGCACAGACTCAGACTCTCTAACTTGTGCTTATGTGCTGTAAATCTCAGATTCCTGGGAGTTCTTCAAGGCCAATTATGTAAAAGCTTGTCACACTAGTGTTATATTTAGTAATATCAGCCAAGATGGAAGAATTTTAATATGTTATCATTTTTATAGTTGTTTCCTTATTTTAATCTGATTCCTGGAAGCAGAGAATTTTCTCTGTCAGTTTTGTTCCATTCCCAAACTCTCAGGTTTCTCACGAGTGTGGTGCTTGTTGAATGAATCATTTAACCTTGAGGTGTCTTGTATACAAAACATCGATAATGATGTGCATTATTGATTATACTTATGTGCAATTGACTATAAATATCTATTATAATCTATGCATGAATTTATTGTCTTGTTTTCTTTTTGCTAAAATTCAAAAATGTCATTCCTCTTACCTAAGGCTAATCTCTTCATCTGTGCTGTACATTCCATCCTCAGGAGTCTTAAATTGTAATCAAGTCTTCTCTCTCTTATTCATCCAATCTCTCATTCTCCACCTCTGTATCTATCTTTTTCTCTCTGAACTGGAACTTTCCACTGGCTTTTCACTGTACTCGTGTCTCCTCTATAAAACAACAACATTAACAAATACTCTCTAGACATCTCTTTCCGGTAACTTCCCTGTCTATTTTCCTTACTTCACAGCCAACCTTCTCAAATGCGTTATCTTTGTCATTATCTCCATTTCCTCACTTTATTCCAGTATGGATTTGTCTACTTCATAGCATAGAAACAGTTTTCATTAATGCTAATGATAACATCTAGATCACAGAATCCAAGAGAGATTGCCAGTCCTTTTTGTACAAGATCTCTGCTGCATTCAAAGATTTCAACTACATTTTAATATATTTCCATGGCATTTAGACCCCTCTCTTGTCAGGTTTTGCCTCCTATCTTTCAGCTGCTAATTCTCTGTTTTCTTTTTAGAAACAGCCTCATCTAACTTGAACATGAAATGCTGATCCTAGGGATTGTCTTATTCTCACTAAATATTTTCTCCTTTATTGATTTCAAGCCTGTTTGTGGTTTGAATTGCATCATATTTACAGATTACCTACAAATGTACAGATCCAGCCCAGATATCTTCAGATTTTCAGACCCATATATCCAGCTGCTTTCTTGACATTTTCTTTTGGGAACTCAAAACCCTCTGAAACTAAAATTGTCCAGTTAGAACTCATTTATATTCCCTTACCCTTCCTACACACATACTCCTCCAAAAACAACATCTAGCATATCCACATCAGAAATCTTGGGTCATCTTTGAAACTTTCCTTTCCTGAATCTATCAGCAAATCCCACGGATTTTTCCCTCCTAAATAAGTCTCATTGTCTGCAGTCCAGACCCAGACCACACTCTTTCAATATCGCTCTCAAAGATGACTATAGCAGGCTTCCCAGGAGCCTGTCTGCATCTACTCTGGCTCCCTTCCAATTCATTCTAAAATAAGTGTTTTTAACATGTATGACTCTGCAAAAAAATTGTCCATGTCACTCTTTGCCTCCCATTGTTCTTACAACAAATCCAGCTCTCCAACGTGGCCAAGATGCCCTTGCCAGATGCTCTTCCTTGTTCTTCCTCATGCCCCTGCTCTGGCCATTCTGGCTCTGCTTTCAATCCCTCACAGTATACGTGTTCTTCCCTGCCATGCTGCTGTGCCACACTGTTCCCTCTGCTGGGATATTCTTATCATGCGTCGTCGCCTAGTTAACTGTGCCTGATCCTTCAACACTCAGACCGAATGTCCCTTGCTCAAGGAAGCCTCCTTTGACTCTTCGACTAGGTCAGTTTTCCCTATTATGTGTTCTTAGAGCATGATTGTACCTTTTTGTTATAGCTCTTTTCAAAGTGGCAATTTTACACGTTTGTGTGATTGTTTGATGAATATATATCTCCTGCACCAGAATACAATCTGTGTGAAATTAGAAATAAGTCTGGTTTTGCTCACGATTGAGTATCACAGTTGAGAGACATTTGGGAGGTACTTGGTAGATAATGGGCTAAGAAAAGGCGAAAAATAAAAACAACAGTTTAGGAAAGAAAGACTTGTAGAATAGAAGGAGGTCAAGGAATTATGAAAGAAAGAAAGGAAGGAGAAAAAGAAGAAAAAGAACAACGAAAAAGAGAAAGATTAAAAATTATTTGGTTAAAAGGAAAAAGAACCCAAAAAACAGCAATAGCAAAAAGACTCCCAAAATCAAAATCATGTGTTAAATATTTGGTATGTGCTTAGCACCCTGTTTAGATCTTTATAAATATTGCTGTTAAAAAAAATCCAAAGATTAGACTACTTTAATTTCTTACACTGGGGCACAGGGGAGTTCAGGGTCACAGTAAGTTTAGGTGCTATGATTTGAACTGAGGTCTGTCTGAATGGAGTGAGGTGGGTTACTTTAGAATTTTCAAGCCCAAGATTATACTTTTCAATTCAACATTGAAACATAGAATGTCTGAGATCTTTTGAGAAGCAACTCATGTGTTCCCAATAATATATATATATACAAGTAACTCAGCATCTTTAACTAGATCAAGCAGAAAAATTAGGCTAAAATAAACAATTGGGTTAACTGTCAAACAACTATTTTTTATTTTAAAATAATGCATTGATTAAAAAATAACAATTCACATTAGGTACCAACAGTAACTTTATATTTTGAATGGTCAGGGATAGGAATGGATATTACATTTTGATTTGGTGTTCTTATGAGAAAATAAACAATTTATATTTTCAGGTTAATCTTTAGTTTAAAAGCCACGAAGTACTTTACTTTAAAAACAATAAATGAGAGCATGGCAGTGATATAAGTAATGGGTAAGAGCCAAGTCATAATAATTTGAATTTATGCAGCGGTGATACCCAGGCGAGGCAGGACAATCTCTGTTGTACGTGTCACTCTTCACCAGATGCGTCACCTGCTTCCACTCCCTTAAGCTTCACACCATCCTGCAATAAAGGTATGATTCCTTTTTTATTTTATAGAGGAGAGAAGTGAGTCTCAAAAGGGCTTAACCTTTTATTCAAGGCCATACGACTAGCAGGTAGGGAGACTAGGGCTGGTCTGCCCACAGCCATAGGGTTTCTAATGTCACACGTTCCCCAGCAGGACTGATTATGGAGAAGGAGATGAGAAGGATATGCCACTTTTGCAGCCAAAGTTCTAAGAGTTTGAAGTAGTTTAGGAAAAAAAAATTGCATTACATTCTCTTAGTTTCAACGTCACTATTAATACTTGAATTTACCATTCTCTACTTTATAAAGTGCTTTGCATGCAATATATCAATTTATTATCACAATCACCCATTAAAATAGGCAATATTACTGCCAATTTGCAGATGTGGAAATTGAAATCGAGTCGTGTTAACTGAACTGCCCAATACTACTCAGTAAGTGACAGAGCGAGAATATGAACAAACTTTTCCTCAAAACCCTGTGGTTTATTGGATATTATAATAGTTACAGACAATTTGTTAGGAAGTTTGAGTATGCCTAAAAGTTAAGAGGAAAAATGCTACATTGCTGGCCAAATAAGGAAAGGAAGGTATTACTAAAACAACAGTATCTTATTTTTGAGAGTTACATATTTTGTGACAACTTAGGATTAGAAGAACAGAAATAAAAATAAGCTTTGCTTTTATCATAATGATTAGCATTCTACTCTAATTTTACTATTCTTGATTCATATTCTTAGTATTGTTAACTAATTTTAAGCAGATATTAATGGTGTGAAACACACACACACACACACACGCACACACAAAAGCCATGTAAGTCTTTCCTGACAATATACCTGCTGTAATTAAGAAACCACCAAAAGCCTAATCGCTAGAATACATTATTTCTAGAAAATGAAGTGTCTTAAGTAATAAACTGAGTCAAAATTTAAATTTTCAAATTGAATAACTGAATATTTTTCATATTTATAGAAAGCACATGTCTCTGGTATGTATGAACTTTTTTTAGTATAAATTAATTCTTAAAAGCCTTCGGATGGGGCCGGGCGCGGTGGCTCACGCCTGTAATCCTAGTTCTCTGGGAGGCCGAGGCGGGCGGATTGTTTGAGCTCAGGAGTTCGAAACCAGCCTGAGCAAGAGCGAGACCCCGTCTCTACTAAAATTAGAAAGAAATTAATTGG